>LOND01000998.1:17922-27943 GCA_014220965.1 Paragonimus kellicotti
ATCTAATAGACATCTTGTTAACCTACTTTAGAATTCGCAGCCAGTTGGCAGCAGTGTTTTACCGCTTGTTTAAAAATTAGCGCGAAGTCTGAATTGTGATTAGCACTCAGTTGAAGGAAAACCAGTCAAATTTTTTACTTATCCTCGAAAGGAATCGGTGGCTTAATGTGGTCATTTTATTACAGTGTTGTAAGCTCTTAGTCAGCATACCCTGTTAAACCTTCACCGTTTTAAATAAAATTTTCGGTTTGATCATTAGACCGTTTTATGCTTTTCAAGTGACTGCAATTGGGCTGGTTTGTTTTGATCGTCAAGTCACAGAACTGGCAGTTTACTGGATTACTGGGGAATAATAGTGCGTCCCAATGGTCATGAACTGTCTCAACTCAGACGGTCATCTGAATGATACTGGTTTGTTCAAAGTCATTATCACGTTCCCAAACGCAATTATAACATCCGCAAAAAGCCTTAATCTGATACAGTTGCCCTCGTTGTGTTAACTTTTGTCCTAGTCAGTTGGATACTTCACAATCTTACTCTCCATGTGTGCTCATTCCGTGAGGAGAAGAACCTAATTATCTCAAGTTTTATCCAATTAAACCATGATGCTGTATAAGCTATGGCAATCACGTGCTAACTGTAGCAATTATGCTCCTGATTCAGTCTCTGTCTCATCCTTGGTTAGTTTTCTTCACAAACAACAAACTTGAGTAAATTAACAAGCTGATTGTTTTATTTGATCGTTCAGGTACACAGATATCAAGTTTCTGGATTAAGATTGAATGGACATATCACGTAACTAGTTTCCGCCACACAGTTTCAACGGTGGCCTGTCACTGCTGTTGGTTAACAACGTCTGTGGCCTAGGTAATCGAAGTGAAAAATCAATTGGCTTATATCCTGTAATACTGACATTCGTTAGTATGATGTTGTAGTAAAAGGCTTCAGACAAGAACAATCTACTCCGTGAACGCTCCAGACGTGTCGACATCCTTATAAACGCACTGGCATTTGACGACCTAGTTGCAGTTTTTAGAATGCGACTGGAAAATTCTTACCGGCCGAGTAAGTCGAGTCAGTCACGTCAGTCAGAAGTTATTTTGTCACTTGTAACGTGTATGAAATCGACTGTGAACTTATAATTTGAGAACCCCTTGTGACCCATTTTCAAGGGTAGCAAGAGTCAAAGTGTCGACCCTATGATAAACGTTGTTAAATGCTGTAAGCATTCGACCCGCGCAGAAACAGGGCGGCAGCTTTACATCGACAGCTTATAACTACACTATTCTTGAATTCCCCAATTTAATGGTCTTCCAAACTGAGCATTCACCTGCAGTAATGCCTTCTAAGTTCATTATTTGTACAGTTTCAAATGCAATTAAGTGTATCGAATCGAACTCAAACTCTACTGCTGCTCAATCTCTTATCGTACGCAGGAAGAGTCTTTGATATACTCACTCTTCGTATTTGACGTTCTCATACTCAAGTTCTCATTTTTGAGATTTTAGGGGTTTAATGAGCATACGTAAGACTAATTCAATCACTCTGTTACTGCCTTTAATGAATGATCTTTGTTGTCATGACAGCTAAAAGCTGGTGAGCAGCTGATTCCTCCTAATCCTCAAAACAATCACAGTCAGAATTAGCTCACCCCTTTTACCAGAAAATCTTTCATTCATCGCTTGAGGTTTTCTGCCTTGTTTCTTCCTATTGTTCAGAGACTGACAGATAAGTAAGAGTTAACTGACTGTTCTATGACCAGTTGGTTGCATCCGAATTATTATCAGTTACTGTGTGTATATAACTGAATTATTGAGTGTCTAATAATCAGCACTGACAAAACAATATGAAAACAATCCATTGATAGATTTTCGTAAGCTTATTAGGCTAACACCTCAAAAACTGTGCTTTCGTGTTCTCAAAACTAGGTCATTGAGAATAATAAGCGCGCTGACATGCCTAAATTTAGTATAGATGTGATAGTCCATTGAGAATTTCTAAACAGGAAACAAGTCCTGGAGTATCGTGTTGATCTACTAGAGTAGTCGAAGCGTTTGCACGTGCTGTTTAACGACACAAGGGAAAATGCTGATGCAGATGAGTAACAACACACCAGGATGTAGTTGAATATACCTCTTTTTAATACAGAATAGCAGATAGAATTATCGTAGCCTGTCTGAAGTAAATTCATAATGAACATAAACCATGTACCATACAGATAATCGTGCGACCGGATTAAGTATTTCAGCTCAAAACTGATTTGTGATGCATACAACTATTCAATGGGTTCTTCCCGAATACCTTTCATTGCATCTAAATGAACCGCTGCGCTTGACAGGGACCTGTGTGTCAGACAGTGTTGGTGGTTGAATAGCTCTCCATATTACATAAGTTAGAGGCCACTCCACTTGCTTAGGTAATTACGACTTGCAACTCCAAAAAAGAGCTTTCCATAGGTAAGGTTGTCGAATGAAAATTGTCGTTCATACAAGTTGATTTTTTCATAGGAGAATGATTTTACGCGAATGTAAAACGAGTGAAAGAGGTCAGGTTAATACTGATTGGGAAGTGAACATCGTATGCGAAGACGATTCAGTGGTTATAGAAGTTCTTGTATCGAATGTAGAACAACAGTATGTAGATAGGGAATGGACTGATTAGGAATATTTACTACAAGTTGCCAAAAGTCAATCTGCCAAACGAGCATTTGAGTGCATAGTGGTCAATACACGCTTGGTATATTATAGGCATAGGATTTAAATAAACGCTTACTATGTGAACTAGGAACTAGTGGTTTAAAACAACCGCACGACTGACGACAGTAAACAGACATTTACTGATACCAACCTTGTCCCGGAGGTCCAGTAATCCACATACACAATGTTTTTACGATTACACAGAAAAGGTGATGAATGAAGTCCCATCAGAGTAACAATTCATTTTAGAGAAACAAATTGGAAAATAATTCAACCATGTTCTCAATAATACCAAAATCAAAAGTGAGGTAAAGCATACTTGACACT
This sequence comes from Paragonimus kellicotti, assembly GCA_014220965.1. Taxonomy (NCBI): domain Eukaryota; kingdom Metazoa; phylum Platyhelminthes; class Trematoda; order Plagiorchiida; family Troglotrematidae; genus Paragonimus; species Paragonimus kellicotti. The sequence continues at coordinate 20,946 of LOND01000998.1, forward strand.
GTAACTTGTCAGTTGATCAGAACGATTGTTTCTGATGGTTCGCTTTCCGTTTCCGGTCACAAGACACGGTTCGTTTCTTTTCCCCCTGGACTTAGCATGTTTGATGTGAGTTAGTGATACTGTCTGATCGATACATCGTTCAACATTCCTTAATTGATTCTTGGCAGTTTTGCCTCTAGGTCGGTGTATGATGCATCAAGTCTGTTATGCCATTTAGCTGTCATACCACTTCATTTTATACACTTTCTATCAGCACGGTATTGGGTTAAGCTGTGTAACTCGAGTTTTTCAAGCTGTCATTTTTCTGGGTCAGTTGTTCGAAAAACAGTTCCGTTCAACGTACAACACTGAACTGGAACACATGCATCTGGCCCGTCCAAAAGGTGTTCGGATTAGGCCACACTTTAGATTGATCAGCAGAAAAACGTCGAACTACAAATACTGACCAGTCTAAGTGTTTTTAAAAAGCACCGATCATTAGACTGTTCTGTCATACCTTCTAACCATGAGGATATCAAGAAACGATAGCGAATTATCCTGTTCATTCAGGATCTTGCGAATATTACTGTGGAAATTTTTCGTCGTGAAGACATGTGAACCGGTCAGTATCTACGCCGCAACAGTTTCGTGCCGATTAGTTATGAACGTCGCTTAAACAGAATACTTTCCTGGAGGCTAGACACAGCTGCCGAAATGTTGGAGATTGAACTGAATAAGCTACAGGAAGTTCTTGTTGAAAAGAGCTATCCCTCTAGGTTTACTTATAACTTCAGTCAACCAGCTCGAGAGGAACAGGTGAACTAAGACGTGAGCTTACTACTACAGGACCGTCTTCAAACAGCTATCAAGCGGATCTTCAGCGTTGCTCAGCTGGTTGCATCTTACAAACCATTCGCATCCCAACAGCCCCAGTCAAACAACCGATGCCTTCATCCGCCAAATCTCACGTCATCCACTAATACCACTGTGGGTGTAGACCCACCTGACTTGGCAAAACCAAGCGCCAGTTGCCGACTAGAATTAGGAAGTATATGCCAAGCTGGGTCAAACGCCAGATTATGCAGCCGATCGATACTACTCCAATCACCGCCGCCGCCACCACCGGAATCTACAAGCAGCCTGCCTCAGCTATTGCTCAACACTTATTGTTGAAGAACCATCAATCGCACAGGGCCAAACAGTTCAACTTCTTCCATTCGACCATCAACCCGCACCTTATTCAGTATGCCGAGGTGGTTACCATCAGAGGGAATAGGCCCGTTGTGCACTCAAAATGAACTGTTGGTTACCCTCTCATTGTTTTGGCAATGGTAGGGTCTGTGCACCGATAAACGACTGATAATTCACCGTAATTTGCTTTGCAGTTTGGTTTTGGTTCGATGAAGTTTGACAATGTATAGTAAGCTTCCGTAAAAATACAATGAAATCTGTCATAGTGTAAATCGTGCAACATTGTGTTTCTGAACTCTTTCTTCAAATTTATCACGGGGAACGATTGCTTTACGTTTCTACTTTACAGATAGGTAAAGTGTAACTGTTAAATCCACGCTGGTAATCTCCAATACAGATGAAGAAAGTAAATGAGCCCGGATATTTTGAATATAGATTGCCTGTTGTATGCAGGCACAAACAATCATAAGTCAATTCGCATGCATCATCTCCGCCTTAGGTGACGAAGAACTAGCATACTTGGGTGTCAGTTCTGTGGTGTTTGTGAGAGAAGCTTTCAAGGCAAGTGATAGCAACTGTTGCATAGCATCTGGTCATGTATTGGTACATGTATGATGCTGCTGGGCAATGAGTGAGTAGAAAAATATCACCGTTGTGCATTTTGTTTGGCACTATCCGAAGGCCAGACCGTATGAATAAGTTCTCATTCCATCCTCACGTTAACCTGAAGGTAGAAAATCCCAAGTATTTTTAGACAGCCTCAGCAGACGAATTAACACGGTCTGGGAAAACACAAATTCTTCATATGTTCTGATAAGAAGTAACACTGGAAAGAAACATTCAGCCAGGAGAACAAGGAAGAATAGAGGTGGGTATTTAGAAATGTCAAGTAAAAACCAGAAAAATAGTTCCGTGTTGAATGTGGTTTGCTGGAGAGCAACAAAGCGGGATGAGCGAACTTCATCTAGATGACTCCAAAACACAAAGGATTAAACCAAAATGTATATCACAATGAATTTTGTTTGCAATGTTTTCACGAACAAGCTTGCATCTCGCAAACATTTGATGGTATTCAGAGGTCAAAGGTTACAACCACTTTTCAAACGACTACTGAACACGAAGAGTAAACTCACCCGCTGTTCGCGACCAAACTGTACATTTGTGTAAAGCAGACCAAAAATAGTTACTCGATGGCAAGCTTCTGTTGTATGAACTCATGTTATGTGAACTGACTCATCTTACCATAACGACAAACAAACAACGTGTAATATGTCAACCTTATTCGGAATTTCTTGGACTAGTTGTTTCATATGGAACGAGTCTTGAACAGTCCAACCTATTCATTGTGACAACAATAGTCTGCTTACTCCGAGTCTTCCACAATGACGGTTATGAAAACATGGCCGGGAATATGAACGGTCTAGTTCTGCTCCATTTTGTTAGATAGTCCAGGCAAAAGATGTAAAATACCGAAAGATGACTTCAGCTCACAATTATACAATGCTTCAAATACGGTCAATTGTAGAGAAAAGGGTCAAATGACTCGATAGGAATTTCTGATCGTTTACAATCAAACAGGCAATAAAAGGGCGAACATTGGAAACAAGCCAAAAAAAATTGTACATAAAATTTGCGTCCATCTGTTGAGGGGTTAGGAGATTTCAGTCGCTTCGAAACAGATGATACACGGCCAAACGGAAATGGTTCTAACTATGTCACATACTCATAACTTGGTACCTGGCTCCGTTTGTAAAAATATAAGCGGAGCAAAATTAATAAATGGAGCCCGTCAGACAGTAAAAACTTTAATATTTGGTTTACCAGATTTAGCTTATCAGGAAAGACATTGTGTACACTGCAGTATGATTGCATATGGCCTGACGTACCTTTCAAAACAATATGTCTGCATATTTTTCCAATGATGTATTCACTTGAAAGATCATGTTAAGAGAGTAAAATAGAAAAAAGGAATAGTGACTTTTCTTTACAGCCGGCTCTTCATGGAAAACAATACCAACTTGAATAAAAGAGAAGCAAGCGCTGCAGCCAAAATGTGTTTAACGCGCTGAAGTAAATTGTGACAACGTGTCATCAGTGGTGAGTCGCAATTTATTTGGTCAGTTATATATATGACTACCGGAAATTTTTATTGTCAGTTCAATAGAATATCTAGAACAGGAAGTAACATATGCTGCTTTTTGGCACCTTTACAGAACCAGTGGGGTACAAAATTAAATCTAATTATCACTATTGACTTTACTATACTCAGACGACAATAAAAGTGTTCGTTATCTACCGTTACGCATTCACACATTAAACCAACTCAGTTTGCAGTTTAGATCGTTTCGCAATATGAAACCTGGAAACAGACAACTTGTTCGTGAAGTTTAAGCGTTTCAGTTAATTTAACACTGCCTTGTTATACGAGTCACTTACCAGATCACACATGTACAGAAAGTGAAACGTCATTCTACTGCAACAAACTTCGTACGGCATTAAAACAATTCCATCTAGAACAGCACCGTTTACTAGGCACCGTGCCGAATATTATCAGGTGTAATACTTATTCGCTTACTTACTTCAGTGTATGATGCTGGACCAAAAGCAAATGTGTTGCACAACTGTTCCCTTTTTATCCACCTCTTCCGGGAACGATGCCATCTCAGATTTTTGATCAAGGCCTCAACGCCCTCCCCACTCAACACACAGTACGTGAGCAATAAAATAAAAACACAGCTACAACTAAACGTAATACTTACCGAAATCTTATGCAATACCGCGTTAAGTTTTGAACGTCACCACCACGATTTAGCTTCATACAACATCATCAGCTTATCAGTCTCAGATAGTGGGACATTTGGAACAAACATTATACCCATACCTTCAAAGTTGAAGAGCCTCCCCCTCGTTGCTTCTTATCCAGTTTCTCATTTTCGTTCGTTTTTGATCTCGTGCCACAACGATGGCGACATGTACCCCATTTCGAAAGCACCGAGCTGCAACAACTTTGGGCTACGAATCAAAAGTCAGTTTACTAATCACCTATATGACGACGTCTAAGACAACACAACTTGGAATTTTGTAGAACAATGGTCAGCAGTGTAAAAATCTTCCCGTGACGTTCGACTGGAAAACTTTTTAATGAATTGCGCACACCATCTTCAGTCATTTGGCCATGCGTTCAAAGATACTGGAAAAGAATTGGCATCACGGGCTTCTGTAACAGACAGATAGCAAAACATATTTCCATAGCAAACACATGAGCACACGGTAACAACCGAAATCCTCCGAAAAGCAACACTATCATCAGCCACTTCAGAGCCGTTCAAGACCCAAAAATGTCAGTTAGTCCAGCTCCACTCAAAAAAACTTATAGTCTTATCTAAGTTTTTCAGATATCTACCAATTAACAATACCCTGTTACTTTCTGTTTTAGATAAGCTCTCGCCTGAGAAATTACAGTTGTTGTTATTGCATAATCGACGCCATACCTTGAGATGAGGGGAAACTGAGGTGCGTTGTTTCTCACTGCCACCGTTTGACACTCAATACAACATTCCCTAAACGTGCTTTTTGAAACTCACTCACTTCGGGAAATAGAATCACGCATTAGACTGATGAAGCCAGTACTTGTTTTCAGCGGTACAAAATGCCTACTTATGAGTAGCATAAAAGATGCATAATAAAATGTGCATGTTAAGGACATTACATGGTTTCGCAGATGAAACATGTTAGCATTTTCACAATGGAGGGCGTGTAATGTTTCGATGAAATTACTTGGTTGACGCACCGAAACTAAACAGAAGAATGTTCTTCGATGTCAAACAGAATGAAATGCAAATGAATGAATAACGGAAACGGAATATTATCAAACTCTACAAAATCTGGCAAATATGAGTTAAACTAATAATGTGTTGAAAATGAAGAGTGGTTAGACAATCTGATACTGATAAGTAACTACTTTCAGAAGGGTTAATTATGTATATGAAGTAGACTGTGTTTGGATGCTATTATCGTCACATTCGTCATTTAGAACTGACTCCACCTCTCCGGTGATTCATCTCAGGTAAACCAGACAACCTACTGAAAACTGGTTATGACCAACCCGTTAGACAGGCTGATTTACTTAGGCTTAGTGAGAAGTTCGTCAATAAGGCTTTGTTAAAGCTTGGAAAACGTGCTCCAGATGGTGCTCGTGATTCCAGCACTTTGGTAAACGTGAGAACAAAATCAATTACAGTTAACGTCTGCGTGACATTTTTGACAGTCGTGGCTGATACTTTCCGCCAGCGCTAAGATGGTTAGGCTCCAATCATAAATAACGCTGTGAATTTTGAAACTTTAGCAAAAACGATACGTAAGTTGACATCATTGATGTGTATTTAGGTTGTCCTGTGTGCAATAGATACTGTTCCTAGTGGAACGTGTGTTCGTTCACCTCACGCAAGATCCATACGGTTGTAAGGAACCCGGTGTGTTTTTGAAACCCTTTGAAGACTGAGTGAGCGTGTCCGCCATGGGTTAGAATAAATACTGTGTGAGTAACACTCGTGAATTTGAAGTTCTCAATTACGGATAATACGTTCAATTGAAATAGGTGGTGTTGAGGGTCAGTTGCCTTTTTTTCTTTTAAAACAGCGTGTATACTTCATGAGGACATCGGATGGTTATATATGCTACGGAATCTACATCACCTTTGCAGATTTTCGGATCAGCATTGATGAATAAGCGCCAAGATAGAATATACTGCTTTATCCATGGAATAGAGGCGGTGCCATTGCAGCTTCTACCCAACTGCCATGACGAGGTTGCTACGTCGTCCGATCTCAGCCAGAACGATACATGCGACGGATTCGTAACCTGTTCCACGGCGGCAATTAATTGCTTCGGAGACGACACTCGCTCCCGGGAGCCGCAAAAATCTGTGGATTGTATGCCGGCTTTTAATTTGACGACGTGCACATAAATGATTGGGAAATCCTGTTCTCATTTCGAAGTTATGTCTGGGATGGTCAACTCCATTCAAAACAGGTGTCTACTTGGCTACGCTCGTGTCCTCCGCCCACCGCCTACTCGTACAGGGTTGAACGTTAGGTTGTTGAAAGATCTGTTGAAGATGTCCATAATTGACATCACCTATATTTTGGTACTGTCAATATCAGCCACTGACAATGCTTTATTGTTAGATCGGGTTAAACGAGAAGCGTTGCGAAGATGGAACGACATTCCGGAGTATATTACAAGGTGACGGAAATCAAAACTTCAGCGTTCGTCCAAAAAATGAGGAGATCAACAATAGGAAAAAACTTATTGAAAACTGTGAGTTAAAACGGATTAAATGAAAAATGAGAGGAATTCTAAAGGTGGTACAAGGACTATTGACTTGGAACTGAAAGCTGCCCCCGCAACAATCGACTTCACAGATGAGTGTTCCAGAGCGATTAACAGATTGAAACTGAAAGGAGATTTCGGACCGTATTTCATAAGATCGGTTGGAATTAGGCTGTTCAGGTCTGGTGCAAAGCCTTCCTGTCGGATAAATGAGAGAATTAAGCCCTAACGCCCGGGAGCAACATTTTACGGGACGCAGATAGTTGACCTCCGTAGCAGTCCAGTTTCATTTTAGTCATGGACACATGTCTTTACAGTCTGAGGTAGCATAATTGACTGGGCCGTTTGTCAATGGAGCTGGTGTCCTTCAAAAAAAAAAACTGGATCATTAATTCTGAGCATTTAAAACAGTCTTTCTTTCTTTGCGACCGGTCAGTCATTTGAGTTACATCTGCAGTTACCAATAGTTGAGTAGTTAGATCAACGTCATGCCCGAC
>LOND01000998.1:32855-53533 GCA_014220965.1 Paragonimus kellicotti
GAAATATTTGCTCGGTAAAAACTACTATTTCATTTTCAAAGGATTGTGATGGAGGCTACCAATCTTTCGTTTAAAACATTAAAATCCATCCACAGGGCGGTTTTATTCTAAGGAATAAACTTAGCCATGTCATCACTACCGTGGCAGACAGTATTCCTGCACCCTGCTGTCTACAGTTGCTTCTTCCATGCCTGGCACGGCATGGAGATTTGATGCTAATCCAGCCGGGTCAGTGTAAGATGATTAACATATTCCTCAAGACCATCGTTTCCCCACGCACATTACTCGTTTAATCAAAAACAAAGCTCAAATCTACCATGCTTCTTTTCACTTTGATCTGGTTAAAAATTACGATTAAATGCAAAGATTGCGGGTGGTGTTCAAGTCGTATCAAGTATATTCTGTGCCGCCCATCAGCACTCGATATAAATATCGACCAGTTTGATAGATTACATAATACCAAATCGGCAAATCGTACTCGCGAGGTCAACCAGTGAAGCTAACACATAATAGTTGCCTCCTCTTGGTGCAATCGGGGGACCTGATTATGATTAAGCTTCCAGATAAGAAGATTTGGCTTCATCTTGCCGTAGGTCCATGGTGCAGCGGTCACCATAAGTGCCTTATGAAAACACGGGTTGAAGTCCAGCTCCGGATTGGTCATGAATATGCACTACTGATGACCTTTTCCCAAACAACAAAACTTCACACAAACGATTTTTTAAAAGAACCAGTTGGAAGTCGATGAGTCTTAGTAGGTAGCCTTCAGATCGTGAAAACTTCGGCTGCTGCTCGATATAAATTGCCAGGTTCAGCGGAAAAATAACCAAAACAGTCGAAACTAAATCACAATTTCCTATTAACCGTGTGGACATTGAAAAAAAGCTCGCGGCCCCATGATTAATTTTTTGACCATACACATGAAGGCAACCCACGTCGTGATTTGTCACCTTTTCAATTCCGTGGTGTAATAATGAACCTCACTGCTGTGCTGGATACTCATCAGTAGTATTTAAATGTTCCCAAAACTATGCTTCTAGTTGATTAGGTTGCTGCGGTCAACTTGATTAAGGTGCCAGGTGGACAGATGATGACTTGGCCTATGGAAATGAAATCGTTCAACGAGAGGTCGGCTATTGTATGTCTGGTTTGTGCCCCAGGCTGGGACCCTCAAGACCCACGGGGTCAACGGCTGCAGACTTCGAATGAGACGGTGGAGTGTTGGACTCAGTGCTGTGAATGTGTTCATTGTTTGGCCGATCTGTGTTTACTGACGAGGGGCAGTAAACGCTATAGGGAAGGTGTGTTTCTGATAACACTTTAGCTTCGGTTACCTATTTGCAAGACGATAGCACTTCTAAACATCGGCGAGGACCACCAACACATTGCCACTCAGGAGGAGGAGGAGAAGGAGGAGGAGGAGGAGGATGGTGATAGTGTTGGGCTGCTCGCGGTCAAATTATATTTACTTAATTCGCTGATGACCCTTTCTTCAAAGACAATTCCTTAATAAGAAAAAGTTTAACGTTCTACGTGAATGTTTTTGGTACAGGTGCATTGTAAGGTAACAATGAAATACTGATCTTAACAGATCTACAGAATGCCTCGTGGGTTTTAGCTTAGACATCAGTGTTCATTGTAAAGCCTTCCCAAATTTCCTTAATTGCATCGAAATAGGCAATTCAACTACACAGTAATAAAACGTCAGTAACAGTAGTTCAGATCAATCGATCCAGTAAAATCCTCAAGTGTTCAGCTATGCAATCTGATCACAAGGACCTTGGCGACCCTGAGCGAACTGGATCGAACAATTCTACATGTTGCGCGGAGTTTTGACGACTGGACCGAATGGTAGTGATCGCTGAGACAGCTAGACGGCCCAGTTGTCTTTTAGAAAAATTTCCACAGCTCTTACCATATTAAGAGAAAAATACCAAACACGGTAAACTGAATTAGGTATGTTATTTTCGAAATTCACACTATTCCCAATGATTAATTCTCTCTTTTGTTTGCGTTCCTGAGATCTCTGGAACAGTTAGTAAAAGTTGCTTGCCTGTAAAAAAAAAACACATTTCACTGGTTTTCAACTACGGAAGCTAACGTTGACGCACAACAGCTACCTTGTTAAAAACTTGGGGTATCGAGGGTTTGAATGGCACTAAGCATTTTTAAATTATTGGAAAGATAATACTCATTTTATGGACAAACAGTGGTAACGAGGAGTGGACAAAAGTAACAAAAACAGAAGTACATGAGGAGACTAAACTGAAAAGGTTCTCTGCCTGGATAAAATTCACCTAATCGATGCTCACACGCAGGTTGTTCCTCTAGTTCACTTCCCTTTATTGATGGTTCTGCAGGGCTTGTAACCTCTGCTTCCCTTTTTCGACGAAATCCTTTTCTCTCAAATGCACACAGTTTTTATTCTCCCTACTCCGACTACATCAACATCATATGAACTGCGGCCTCGATTTTTGATCATATGTCCACTCTCTCTGTATCTCAGCAATACACTGGACTTGAACCCATTCTCCTGGCTTGTAAGTTTCCCAGGCTTCGTGGTCACAGTACATTGTTCGTCGTAGTCTGTGTCGTTATAAGATCTGTTAAACATATGACTCGCCTAATATGTTGAAGCACAATAGGTTAGTTGCCACCTGTAATTTTGTACCTATCCTCCTCCCAAACATTCGATACGTCGCACTATAGCCGATGGCTTACATTTGACCTACTTCTACCTTCCTGGAAGCATCAGGTACGGACATTCCCCAGACTATTGAGCTACGTATGACAGCTTAGTAGCAAACTTAACTGTAGCCTCGGCTTGCCGATGTGAGTAGATATGGTACAGAGTGTTACCCTGATATTCCAACTGCCATTCTTCAGAAGATGTCTCCAACTATGTTTACATAAGCCGAGGTTCCTTAATCATCCGTTGTGCTATAGCGAGCAAACTGAACAGTCAACTTGTTAAGGGCTATATATCCGTTGGTGATGCTTAGCCACCTATTACAAGATAATTCGATAAATATTTCTCCGGAAGCATGTAATGTCCGTCACCGTGTGCAGATGTTTCAACTGTGACTAGTTGTCAGGGCCCATCCCGAAACTCGTTACTTCCACTCTTTCTAAATCTCGCTTTTTGCAAATTTTACAATTCCCCATACAAATTTTTATGTCACTTGTTATGTCTGAGCAATAGTAAAGTCTCTTCTATTTTCCAACATAGCTGTTTACCTAAGCATGCGGCTACTAATTTTTTTCAATTAATTTCCGATGCTAAAGATTTTAAAGTGACAATTCGTTCTCCTTTAAAAATTATTCCTTTTTCTTGATCAAACAGATTAATTCTTTTAAAATACCACGAGTTCCTTAGGTAGACTATTCATATCTTGAGGACAACAACCGTTTGTCACGTAAATTGCATTTGTGAGTATTTGGTATTTTTTATTTGCTTTCCGTAATCCCGTCTTTCTATTCACTGGTACCATCTTACAGTTCACTGTGGAAATGGTCTCGAACTCAGAAGTATCTGTTGCAGTACCGAGTATACAGGCGTGAGGAAGAGTATCGGAGGTATGCGATTGGTCTCCGACCTGGTAGACTAACTCAGTCACACTGTCGTAGCCTGATCATCATCCACTGTGGACGTGGGAGCGCGGCGCTCAGTGACTTCTTCATTATTTCTGTCAGAGGTTTTTGGTTGGTGTATATCATTGTCTTTCTCCCGAAAGTGTATAAGCTAAACTTGCCGGAGTAAAAATCGCTGGTTACACTTCCCTTTTGATTTGCGTACAGTATGCTTCCATAGTCTAGAGAGCTCTCCTTCTGCAGTGCACCGTGTTTGTGATAACATTGCTCTAAGCCCGGCTCTATTGCTACTATGTTTGATTGCCAGATGAAGCCCAAAATTTTGATGTGTCAATCCCGTAGGTATGGAAAGTAGCGCATTGATTTCGTCAGATGCTGACTGCTGAGCATCATCCCACAATCACGTAGGAAATCAAAACGTCTGGACTAGATAAGGAGGTTCTTCTAACAAGCTGAACTAGTGTAACGTCAGTGCGAAATAAGATAACGCCACTTTCCCTTTTAAGGATTAGTAGACGGAATTCGAATGTTCGTCTTGAATACTAGGCGGTCAGCTGAACGATGCAGAAATAACCACACCCTGTGGGAACGGCGTAATTTAAACTCCGGTAAATGAATTTGCCACACTGACTAACCAATGGCAAGGGCTGGATCTATCACAATGCGAAACGAGATGTGAGTGGGTACGAGATTACACACTAAATGGTTGCCAGCACTAACAATGAGATAAACCACGATACAGCTCAAGCAACGAAATCACAGTGAGTAACCTTCAACTGACGACTGCCCTATACAAGTTTACTCGGTTCAGGCATACGTGGCCGGTTGTGAATAATGCTCGGCCACCGTTCATCCACATCAAACTGAACAAATCGAGTAGACAGTTTATGTTTTCGTCTGTTCACGGCTCTCCAAAGAATCGGGGATTCAGGGTTTTCGTCATTGGGTCCTCTCCAAACCCGTTTCGTTAACGTGGAACAGTTGGCACATCCCGTGAATGGTATTAACATACTGATCTGTGCCTACTGCTTGTATCTGCTCAGATCTGAAATAATTGTTGACTGGAGGGTAGTTAGTTAAATTGAAGGATAAACGACTGGACATTGCAGCTAGACTTACTGATACATCCACCAGCTGGCCTGGTACGTGATCTCACTCCTAAAGATCATGTTCTTTTAGGCTGCTGATCATTTCATCGAGTAATATCGTAGGTAAGGGTGGTAACAATTTCATGGTTCACTTAGTGGTTACATGTGTAATACAGCTGCATTATCTTTTGGTCAGGATCAAGGATATTATGATGATGTTGACGACACGTCGATCTATCGGTTGTAGACTTGACTAGTCAGGGACTGCTCAAAGTAGCTTCAACCATTCATTGCAAAATCATTGAACTCTGGCACTTTTCATAATGGTACAACTCCGCATCCAGCTTTCTGAGACTGTATGAGCACAGCATCTTGTCGGATCATTTAGAGAAAATCAGCCAGCCTACACATCACCCTTTTCTACATAGAAAACGACCGGTTTAAACAATTGTTTGTTTGTTAAAACACAAGATAGTTGCGAAATGGACTACGAGATTTTTCGCACAACTTTTAATACTGTTGACAGAGGAAAAAGTATTGAGCACCCTTGTTGTTTTTTAATATAGCCAGATTTGAATGTTTGGCCAATTTTGCCGGTCATTTGTAACAATTACCCCGAGCGGATATACGCCGAAAATAAAATTCTCCACAGTTTTTAAGTCAAGATGTGTTCATGCACACTGTTTGTGTGGAAACAGTATGTCAGCCTAAACCTTATATTTAATTAAAATGAGTTGGTGCACTAGATACAAAGGCGCTTCTGATTTTCAGTGCAAATAGTGTGCAAGAAACCGTACGGCAAAGCTCCTGAAAGAGGGCATACCAGCGTTCGTTCTGATCCTATTCAACTAGGTTACAGGCAACACTGGGTCAACAAGAACAACAGTAGAACGTCACCACGAGATGAAGTAAACGAAGTAAACCCATAAAACAGGCATACTAGTTATGACACGTATGGTCAATGAGTATTGATCATCTGAATACAAATTTGAACATAAATCAGTCGCATGTGAATTCCGTCAATACGGCGGACGTGCCTTTATGCGTGTCGCCTGCATGGCACGTGACTTGCAGTTGAGACGGTCTGCAGCGAAACGTACACGACTGAGTTTGGTACCGTTTAGTGTCAGGCCTATAACAAACAATATACGTTAATATTAAACGTGATATCTGACCCGGCAATGTATTCTATCCAGATTAGTTGAGGCGATGATCTCAAACGACAGCCAGGGAGTTCTGGTTAGCGCAGCAGTCTTGGTCACACGGTCATTAATTGGAACTATCAAGTCACCAACATCTCCCTACTCGGTTTGATAAGGGAACTTGAGAAATAGGCACACGCGATCGTGGTTGACTGTTCAGATCTGACGATTTTATTATGCTAATCAGATTGGCGGAATAGTGGTCATTGCGCTGGCCTCATCAGTAAGAGGGTTGGGGTTCACGATTTTGTCTGTAAGATACATATAATACCGACTGTTTCATTTACGCTACTTTCGCCTACAAAATGCTTTCGACTGATGATCGACTGCCCGACTTACTTAAATGACTTAGAAGGGTTCCTCAAATTACATCCAGTGCCATGTGTCTCTAAAAGATTGAGTGTTCGACAAACTTAGATTCGTTGAAGTGATTATCCAGCTAGCAATTGGTGATACCAGTCAATTTGTTTGTTCAGTTTCAAGACAGATAGCAGATGGTGATGCCTATCTGACCAACCTCACTTCATCAACACTGAATGTTTCTTGGACTATAGTAGCATGTTCAAATGTCTAAGTTGAGCAACCCTGTGTCAAATATTACGGGGTACTTGCATTTAAATGGGCCTAAATAATCTACTGGGCGATAACTTCACTGAAAGGGGCACAGTGTACATGCTTCAAGGACGCTGTGTACGCTCACATGAAAATTAGCTTCGATATACCTCCGAAAGATTATTTCAATTACTTTTTGTACTCTCAGATTATATAACTGAAATGTCAAAAACAGGAAGAACGACATTTAGCAAGAAGGCCGATGGCTTTGTTTTTCATATAGCTACTGAAGCCATATCCACGAGAACATCACCTAAATGTGGTTTATAGATTTTGAACTTGTGTTCAAAAGCTCGTAAACTGTTTTTGACTATTTCAAGGTACGCGGACATTTTTCGTTCCCTGTCAAATGCAGTCGTTCTCGCCGACTCACAGAGTGGCACGCAGGGTAAAATACTCAGAATGTATCTGCCTCCACAAATAGGACATTTAAATATTTGAGATACATCATGCCTGAACATGATTTCGTTTTGCATTGGTGTTTACATACTCCATATCGGGAAGTTTTCGCTAACGTAGTTTTCCTTTATCTACTAGAGAAAGGTTTCAAACTCTCAAACAGATTACTGGAAACTTCAGCTTAATGCAACGGTATCACAAGTACATGGTTTATCAATAACTGTTGGATCTCGTTTGAAAGCATGACGGTATCTTGTTAACCATTCGCTTTTCCCACGCCAATAGTTTTATCAAGATCCAAACACAGGCTCTTGTACGTTTGCACCAAATCAAACAGTGCTCAAGTGATCCCTAACTCAACAAGAATTTTCGGGGACTCATAACCTGTTATTCTACAGTCCAATCCACGCATAAATGCGCAACAATGTAAACCTTTATTTTATTTGTAAGCAAAACTTCGTGGTTTCATTTCTGTCTAACCGGCACTGGTCAAATTTTGTTTTTATCATTACTGTATACGTGAGAATTGAACGGCTACCCCACGGAAGGCAAAGAAATAAACAACTCATTATTTTGACTAGGCTCCAAAAATGGCAACAATAAAAAGCAAACCTGAGACCTCCTTCTGAAACAGATCGACTCAACACATGAACACTGTAATCATGTGAATGTTGTTCAACCTACAGCTTCTGCTAATGCCACTCAGTATAAAGGTGACAAGGTGCGAATTTCATTGTGCTTAATAGCGCAGCCGGTAAACAGTTTCGTAGTTACCAGTCTCCAATTCGCAATGAACTGTCATAGCCATCTGGGAAACACTCGTTCTTCAAATATGCGATAACATACCGATCAAGTATCAGTCTGAGATACACCTACACGCAACAGTACTGCCCGGCTCGTATGCACTAGTTCAACAGATACCTTGGACACTGCATGAAAGCTATGTTATTCTGATATCAAGCTAAAGTAGGGACGAAACATGTTCATAATTTCATGAATTCCAGTCCTATGATGGTGCTCCAAGACCGAGTTTAGCACTGTTTAGATTAACGGAGATAAAACTGGACAGATAGTCGATCCAACAACATTACTGTTTCAAGCGTAACAAACAAATGAATTCCAAGCACTTCACTTGATATCCGTAAACACGTTCGTTGGATGGTTACGAAGGTCTGTTCGTAACGGAGATTGCACTTACGACCTCCATTTAGTAAGGGCAACCAATCACGAAGTCTGCCTTTGAAAACTAGTGGCATGGAACTATGAAACCAATACTGATATTGTCATCACAGAGATCTCCAGTCCCAGAGAAACCCCCACACCCGCTCTGGTTTGGTAGTTCTCCTTATCGTACAACAAAAGATTTTATTTCCTCAGCTTACCCACCGCTGGACACTGGCTACCACACATCAGCCGTATACTATCAAGACATTCAATCTCAGGCAGCGGTCACCGTAAAAAGTATTGACACCACAAACATATTTGGTAGTCTAGGTCATTGCTATCATTGTATCTATATATGGAAACCCTTTATATGTATGTCCCATGAATTAGCTCACGCCGTTTCTCACAAACTACGTGCAACCTTGAACCAATGTTTTTCAGAATGGTCAATATCGCCATTTGAAGATCTGAGAACAAAAAGGAATGATAATGGAAAACTGAAAGGAAGAGGGCGATTCAATATTTTGACTAATGGCATGTAAACTTGTTTCTGGCTGGTTTCCAGCTTGATGTTACTAAACTGGTATATAATTGCATCAAACCAATCCACCGAATTGACCTCCAAATTTCTACGTAGCCTCATGCTGGATTGTAATAAATATTGAGAGTTGTCATTCCCTAGAACTGCGGTTTGAATGGGAGCGATGACCTTGTGCTTAGGAAGTTAACCTAGCTATCAATTCGCGATTAGGAGTTTAAGGGGAGCATAAGCCAAACGGTTTGGGAAACATCGACTTAGACGGTTAACCGTCGGGACTGATCGAAAACACTTTTATTCGCTCTCGAGGTTTTAGTTTGAAACAAAGTAACTCAACTGAAGTTAACAGAACAGTTACCAGGCGTCTTCTTACGATAGTCCGGCAACCTGAACACAGAATGGTCAGAAGACACAAATTACGATATGAATTCATTTCGCACACTCTCGTCAGTCGTAAACGTGTGACTAGCATGAAAACAAAACCAACAAGACTTAAATGAAACGAAAGTACAAATCGGGCTGGATCGTGATTGGTACTCACGGCTAAACCCACGATAAACAAAGGTTGTTTTCGTGCGCATAGAACCGGCTGTCGACGGCTGATCAATAATGCTTCGAATATACTTGAGAATTTGTGAGCTGTGAGCGTTCATCAAGACCTTAAACGAAGATGTGATATTGACACTGTGACCTGTGGTCGATAAGTGTCTCGTAATAGATGAAAGTGTTTCGTTCTCGCTGTCTCACTCATTGACGGGTGAGTCAGTGCAACTCTCAAGCACCTTGAGATGTGCCCCTTGACCCCGGTTTTAAGCATCCCTTCTGTTCTACCAATGTATGTTTCCACAACTGCAGGAAAATTGATAGATACAATGGCTGGTAGAAAACACAGGGATTTGCTTTTTGACCGGGGGTAGAGGTAACCTAGTCGTTTGTGAGAGCAGGACAAGCTTTGCTGCATTATACACACGTTTCAACGCGGCACTGATCATCTTTCCAAAGGTGTTCATCAGACTATCA
Source organism: Paragonimus kellicotti (assembly GCA_014220965.1). Lineage (NCBI taxonomy): Eukaryota > Metazoa > Platyhelminthes > Trematoda > Plagiorchiida > Troglotrematidae > Paragonimus > Paragonimus kellicotti. The sequence goes on from LOND01000998.1 coordinate 42,470, forward strand.
CCTTTGAAGGGAGTTTGATGTAGACAGCTTTTTTAGGTACTTCCACAGTTGCTTTTTCCGCAGGAGTAAGTTTACTCCATTTCCGGATGAAACGTTCTGGGAAATTGTTAGCACGAAGCGTTTCATACAACACTGTTTGTTCAGCTTGTAATCTATCCTGGGAGCATATTCTTGACGCTCTGTAAAACAGTGTACGTACTAGTGACCTTTTGTATGCAACAGGAGCAAAACTCATGAAGTTCATGTATGTCCCGTCCATGTTGGTTTATGGTACAGGTCCATTTGAACGGCGTCTAACCAGGATGTCTACAAACGGTATCTCGATGACATGTTCTTGATGGGACGAGACAAGAAATAAGTAAAAAGAACGATTCAAGTTTTTAACTCAGTCCACATAAATCTCTCAGTCACGAGTTGAGTACGAAGGTGAGAACAGTTTGCCTTTCTTGGACATCCTGTCAACCCTTGTTTATCGTGGGTTTAGCCGTGCGTACCAATCACGATCCAGTCCAATTGGTATCTTTAACCGTTTCATTTAAGTTTTGTTGGTTTTGTTTTCATGCTAGTCACACGTTTACGACTGACGAGAGTGTGTGAAATGAATTCATATCGTAATTTGTGTCTTCTGACTATTCTACTGAAATGGCTAAAAGGGGCTCAATGTTTCAACCCGAACAAAACTCAACGACTAATGTAGCTGAGCTCTTAGATAACTTAGTTTTGCTTAATCTGACGTCAGTGGCACAGTAATCAACACAGTTACCTCACGAAGATGTGGGCCGACAAAGATATGAATTACCGAGGGACTCGAACAAAGGTGAAACTCGAATCAACCGCTTCGGATGAGGAGGGTTTGCTGGAAGGTTTGCCTAACCGCGAATGTTGAATTTAAATGTCAGTTTCCAAATTATACCAATAAAGTACAAGACCGCTTGATAATAACTCGACATGACACGTTGTTGCTGTTGTCGATCACACACTAGTACGTCTCATTTTCGGTAGTCCAGAATGCTCCTATTGCCTGGATTTGGGTAGCCAACAAGCATCTAGCTTGTCTGCGATTCAGTGTATCGCCATAGCACGACCTAAAACTGAAAATTATCAGTCGCTGTGTGAAGCCGATTGAATGAATTTGATCCACTGCAGACAAAAGTGGTAACAGTACAAAGATTATCAGCAACATCAGCCCAAATCCACCCAGATTAAAATCAAATATGAGATCAAATAGTCTTTGGAGACATTAGGCATGTAAGAAAATATCAGCGATTCGATCTCCGACTACGCATTTCATAATCGAAAGAAGTACACACAGTTGATAGCAAGCAGACAAGAGGCAGGCAAGAGGCCGGTCACTGGGGTTATATTGTGTTAAATAAAACAAAGCCCTCCAAACACGTACGGCTCACTCGTAAACTGATGTTGCCCAAATAACTATACTTTCTCAAAGACAGATGCGCGTGAAACCAATGAAAAATAGTGTATTAAGCACAAAAATATGAAAGAACAGCAACTGTGATATTAGGAAGACGATATTGGGCAATCAATCGGTTAAGAGCATCATCATGTGGAGTCTAACTCAGGCCATATTTTGCAATAATTTCATCTGCCATTTTGATGTATTTCTCTTGCGCCACCTGTTTGCTAAGTCCTGTGAGAAAAGAAACCAGAGGAAACATCAGTCAGTAGTGAAAATTGCCATACACACAATGGGTAACCAAATAGGCTTGAATGATTGTGTTTTTATTACCACAGTCAACCAGGGAATCGCCCACTACTTGTCATGTAAAAATACCCCCAATACAAGACTGCCTACCGACAACGTGAATGTTTACATTATTCGGGCTGCTTGACACTTCACAACCACTCTAAAATGCTGTCTGTTGACCCGACTTTGATAGACCAAAACAAGTGAGGAACTCTGTAATCACGTGGATGTGGGACGCTTTCTAAGACCCGAATTTTTTGACAATTATCTAAACTCTAATGAAACATCAAAAGAATGGATTTGTTGGCACCATGTCTTCTCCAATCAATTGAAACGTTTAACCCATATAAACAAGGGACGCTGACAAACTATACCGCCCCATTATACAAGAAATTGTCGCAGAATATGAGACCATCAAAAGCGCATTGCCAACAGAATCAGAATCTTTACACACAATCCAAGGATAAGACAAGGATGCGACATATGTTAGCATTCGACAAACAGGAAACATTGAATCATGCGTTAGAAACATATAGAAATTGGTTTAGATAATTAGGTGAGGAGTTAGGACAGTACAAGCGCTCTTGTTCGCAAAGATCGTCAGAACGACGAAGGCCAAATGCGCTGACTTGACGGTCCCAATACCTCTGTCATATGGCAGCTGGCCATACGTCACCCAAATTGACTAACATTGTTGGTTGGAGCAAGTGACTAGTTAGTTCAGCGGATCAGGATCACAGCTGCCAGCTCAGTCTCAATTATCACATCCCCCGAACTAGCGTAATTAAAAGTCAAATGAATTGTTGAGCCCTCTATATTTGTGCAATTAACTCACAAACTCCTAGCTTCAGATTCCCTCAGCTAATCATGCTGAACCCGCCCTACATATCTCTAAGTTTGTAAGCACATTACCTTGTCTAACAAGGCCGTCAGAAATGAAACGTTACCAAAAATCGAAATTACCGACAGTCAATAAGTTGTTCCGAAATTATCAATCGTCAATCTCTCCGGAGCATTTTCCAGCTATGTTAGCTTGAGATTCACGTTGCGTTGGTTCTGACAGATTCTATTCACATGACTTAGTATTTGATATCTTATTCGTTTTGGTAACTTTATATTATCCATCCTTTTTTCACCGTTTTGTTCCTGTATGTCAGTGGCTGAAAACTGTACAAACAAAAAATAACGATATTCCGAAATTTTCTTCCACTGATCTAAGCAAAGGTTCCTCATGGCACTGTTTCATCCTTACCTTTATGCGAGGTCCAAGCATTCCACTTCGATCTGTCCTTTACACTGAGCACAGATGGTTGACCTTAACAAAAAATATGTGAGTGAAAGTGGGTAAAAACAAACGTTGTTGTTACCTGTAGTGTTGTCACCCTGGGTCGCCTGTTTGAACAATCCGTACAAGGAAAGTAACTCGTTGTCAGAGGGACGTTTTTTCAGGTGTTTCACGTTCTCTGCAGCAGTGTTGAAGTTCTGTAAGTAAAGACTGAAATAACTGAGTGGCATACATCTTCCAGTGATCCCATGATTCACGCTAAAACGTAAAGAGGAACCGTAATAGGCGAATATTTTGTGGGCTCATCAAACTGCTGTGTCAAAAATGTCATCGTTTTGAAAACAGACGAGCATATAATGGAAATGTATAGTTAATGACAAAAAATGATATCATCAAACCAGGTCAACTGTAAATAATAATGCCTGGGGTTGCGAGACCCACCAGTACATAGGTCACATGCGGATAGGTAAATAATACGGTGACGCAAGCTAACAACTCATTTGTTTTCCATCAAACGCTGGACCAAAGTGGAAATTTTCGAAGGAGTTAACAAACAGCGTCAAAATACACCTCAAGTAATAAAGCTTTTAGGCATTAAGGCACTTAAATGAGTGCCGGCTCAATGTCCATCATGTGCTGAATAAACATAACAATCTGTTCACGAAGAGTAAAATGGCAATATTCTGGACATGTTACTGTTGCGATCTGTGAATACGGTCTCATATAATGAGGTACCAGATTTTGTAGCCACACAGAAGATCTCACGGGCTGAACAGCTTTTAAGGGCTGACAAACGTACATAGTTCGGAAAAGATACTCCATATATAGATACACCATAAATGTTTGTAGTCATTCACATGCTGTTCTGTGGAGAGTTAGAACACGTGCACTACTGACAAGACTACGGTGATTCAAACCGTTGATTAAACCCGTACTTCCGTGCAATGCATGCGTACTTACAATACTAACTCACCACCACAACTATCCTGCTACACAGTGTCGCAGTCGAGTCGTGCAAACAGTAGAATATGATAAGAGAGCTGTGTGACTAACTGTCGGCAAATTTGGAGTCAGAAGCTCAGAACAAGAGATGTTATGGGTAGCGAGTATCAGTAAACAACGCGAGGAAGGTGGAGGTCTTGCTAGCTGAAGGCTGGCGATGTTTAGTTTTAAGACAAATAGGGGAAAATTATCTACCTTAACGCTTGATGAACGGTTAACAGTAACCGGCAAGTGACAGTTACCGTACCCTCGAGGACCAGTAGTACTCTAGAATCAAATACAACCTGTTTCAGAACACTTCGCGAACTCAAAACAAAGACGTCCCATTATGCCTCCACTAATGATCGACCAACACCCAACGAAGACAAGTTGCTGTGCCTGATGAACACAACCTTCCATAAGTGTACAATTAAACCATTACCTCGGTTCACGCTAGTGTATACCCAACGATTAACGAATTCTGCACTACCTAAAACAGTGAAACATTTGCTGGAAAGTTAAATCCAGCGTTAGATCTGTAAAACACGATAATGCGCCGCTTGCATCAAGAGCTGGTTGTCAGGCTGCTTAGGCAGTAAAGCGTATCCTTGATGCGATCGCAGGTCACTGTAATGCCTTCAACTACTGCACCGCAAAAACCAAACTAAAATGGGCAGGTTTCCCATCTTAAAAAGTACAAACGTTAGTTAAAATCGCCGCAGAATAACAATATATGTGTGTATATCTGAGAGTAGGAGACAGTCTTCTCAAGAAGTCATGGATGATCCGATCGTACCTCTGTTTAAAGGCAACGGTAGCAAGCAAAACACCAACAGTTATCGGGGAATCAGTTTGCTGATCTGCGATAGAAAGATCCTAACGAGAACCCTGTAGAACCGACTCTGTGGAAGTTTTGAGATCAAAGTTTCCGAGGAGCAGTGTGGGTTTCGGGTGAATCACAGTACGACCGACAAGGTGTTTGCTACTCCACAGACCCAGAAGTGCAGTGAACTCAACCGGTCGTTGTGTGCCATTTTGTGGATCTCACCAGGGTGCTCCATTTAGTGAGGCGTCGTGAAAGGCACCCGATAAGTTTAAATGTCTAGGTAAGTTCGTCTATTTAATTAGAATGTTGCAAGCAGGCATGTGTAATCGTGCAGTCCAACCTTTTATGATTTTGTCATTGTCACTGACGTGCATCCGGGCTGCATCCTAGTCCCAAACCTAACTAGTTTATATTGGAACGTGACCCTAACAGCAACATTTCAGAACTCGCTGGACAACCTTCAAGACAAATGATGTACGGATGGTCCCTTGCTGAATGTTCAAAGTTGAGGGGCCCCAAGTCGGTTGAGTAAGTCTAGAGTGTACATGCCATTGTTTGCAGATGACAATGCGCTACCTTTACACAAAAACGAACTTCAGCAACTGATCAAGGTCTTCGTGACCGCAGCATCTAAAGTTGGATATCAACAAAGGTAAGACATTTACCTTCGTTCAGCCTACTCCGAGAGGAGGTGCTGTATTTAGATCTGGAAACCCTATCAGCACAGACGTTGTGGATAGTTGCACACACTTATCCTACTTGGGTAGCAATAAGTCACCAGATCTGTTCGTGGACCGCGACAAGCGAAATCGTGTGGTGAAGGCTATCGCCGCTTTCGAACATCTTGAATAACGTGTCTGGAAGAACCACAGTCTGAAGATGAAAACCGAGCCGCCTGTCTGCCGCTCAGTGGAACTGTTCACTTTACTGTACGGCAGTGAAAGTTGGACGTTGTGTTAAGGGAAAGTGTGGTATCGGAAATGTCCCCACCCAAAATGTCTAAGACGCATCGTAAGTACTCCGTGACTGGACATGGTTTCGAAAACTGAAGTACTTCGACGAGTGGACACGGACGGTATTGAAGCTATACTGATGCTCAATCAACTTCGTTGACTAGGACTTGAATGCAGGGTGGCCGGAAAAGGGGCTTTGAAGCAACTACTGTACCAGTAGCCAAAAACAGACGAGCAACATTTCACTGCCCGGAAGTTACAATACCAGGATGTTATCCAAGTAAGTCTTCCGCGTTTTAATTGTCGATTTTACATCTTGGGAGAACGCAGCCTTGAATAGAGACATCTAGAAGAATACGGTACGAACAAGCGTCCGAAAGTTCAATGAACGACAGTTGCGTGACCGTGAATTTAAGCTTGCGGTACACAAAGGAATCATAGCCGACATAGGTTGTTGTGATATGACTATATGATGATGCGATGAATCCGGTGCGAATTCTTCGGCAGTCAAGGACTGTCAGGCCATCAATGTGCTCATAGTACATCGTCAGCGAAGAGACAACGAGTATGTCAGGCGCAAACAAGTTGTGTTATTTTTTGTTCGCGTGAAGCAAGGACTTTAGTCCTTTGTTAACTCATTCGCTGTCTTTTTCAGAACGCTAGGCCATGATCTCTTACCTTTTCTGTTCTCCAGCCTTTCCGGTGCATTGTATGGCGATGGTTTTGTCTGGTTTCATGTTCATTCTCTCCAGAGTGCAACAATACATACTCTCAAACTGAATTACTTCTTGCCTTATATTGCCCATTCTTCTATCCCAACTTAGGTCTTGCTAACAGAGTTCATTCTTCTGTTTGCGAGAGACTAGTATTTCAGTTTCATACCAGTTTACCACTTGGCTAGGCAGAATTGGCCGACCGGACCACAAACGCCTACACTCACGCGCCTCCTGGTCTTAACTTCTCGGATTTATATTGGATACATGGTATGTGAAGGGAGGCGTAAGTGACTCGGCGCGAGCCACCTGAAGTGAATGTTATGCACAACCTTTCTTTGGCCTGGGTCATCATGACAGGTTAGTCCCAATCGGATATCCCCAACTGTGTATAAAATATCAATCGGCACGTTAACTGGAAAGATATGAACGGATGGAAAGTAATGATTATTACCGGTAACACTAGACACGTGGACAACATTAACATTCAATCATCACAAACATAAGAGGAAAACACCTTATTTTGAGTGTGAAACCAGCTGAAAAAAATGACAGTTAATCCATGAAACGCCCGTCTGAGCAAAAGCAATCAATATCGGAGTATCAACATTCAAACAACCGAACTACAAGATCAGGATGCCGCTGGTCTTATCAATAGTCCATAGAATAGTAGAGTAATAGATAAGTGCAAATGTAGACGGAAGAAAAAGAAGCAAAAATAACGCAGCATTATAAAAGAACTAGTCAACAATTCCGCGAACACACTCTCGTCGTTGACTGTAACATACTGCCATATCAGAGCGTTTCCAGCCAGTAGCGCACATGATCGCTAAATCCCCAACTAGGTAGATTGCACCCAACAACCCAGTTCATCGGAAAAGTCACAGACAAAGTTATTGTCTGACCATTTTACGATTGCTTTAATCACCACCAGTCACAATGAGTAATTTAATATGTGACAAACGTTCCGTCGCCAAAACAACAAAGATTATGCCTTTCGGCCGCGAACTAGTACACTTCCCAAATACTCGCCTAGGGACTGTCGCGTCTCCCACACAGTCAGCCCATCTGATGCTGACTAGCTGGTAGAGACGATGGTGACAGAATATACGGAATTTAGATGTATCTTCAGCCAAAATTAATCAAGCCACTGATCCACAGAGGAACGCACGCACGCATTGAAAACTTTGTCCTTGATCGATAAATATAAGTCTTTGCGATGCGAAAAGTGATGGAGGTTGGCGAAAGCACGTTGTGCTTTCGCTATCCTCGTGCACATCCTGACAAATATATTCCAAGCTGATGAGATGACATCGACCAAGTAAGGTAAAGGATTGACGCTCTCCGGCAGCTTGCCTACAACAATAATCGAGTCAATCCCAACCTTATCTTGTAGTATTATTTTACACTCTGAAGATGCAGTGTATGCCGTGAGGACTAGCCACATCATTTGAGTAATTCATCATGGTCAGCATGTTCCCTACAGAATAACTAGGTAAAGCAATGTCCTCTGAATACTTGACGTCAGTCATCCTACTACCAAGTTCCACTGCAAGATCCTCGAAACCCCTGAATATTCCTTCCAGAATATCGTCCATCACATGGTTGGAAAGGAAGGGGGAGATAGGAAATCCCCGTCGAACGACAATCAAAGAGGAGGACGCTAGAGATAGATGCTCATAAATTCGCACTCTGTATTCAGCGTGAGCGCACAACGACTTCAACAGATTGGTATACACTACTGGGACTCCTCTTTGACAAATACAACCTCAGAGAGCGTGTGTGACAACCGAGTCAAAAGCAGCTTTTGGGTGAAAAATTACCATGACCATTGGCTGAGAAGAGAAATGCCGATGCTACAGTGCCCGCGCAGGGTGTAGATGTGATATACACACCTGCTAACAGTCCAGAAATCCGCTTGTTCTTTTACTGGCTGGTTGGGTCTGCGTAATAAGAGACCAATGAGCAGTTTGGATGGGATAAAAGAAGTCTCTGTGGTGGTCACATGATGTTCTGAAACATTTTTTTGACGACAGTAATGAATATTGCCAAGCAACAGTCACCATCATCATCATCATCATCACAGACAGAAATACGCAACAGTCATGAGGCACCTCTACAGTCTTCTGTATGGAACGAATGAGTACGGTCCGTTCAAATAACAATATCTCATCAACGTCTTTGAAAAGTACCCAAAAAAGAAAGTTAGGACCTGGGGCTTTATTACGTTTCAATGTTTTAAGCTGAAAATTTATTTCGGTTTCTGATGGAGGATAGTCGAGAATTTCATGACTGATCACACAGTTTTAATCATCCATAGCTGAATAAGCCGGCTCAGATCGGATGACCCGTTCCTCTAGGTGTTCAGCCCATTTCTCAAGTCGCCGCGACAAGCTGTAAATCAAACAGCCACCTTTTTTTACATACGGTCCCACTAACGCCTTGTCGATGGTCAGTGCAGCCATGAATCAAGGAAAATAGCACCTAGTTATTCCCTGAAAAATTCTTCCATTGTTTTGGTTCCTTTGGAGAGATAAGCCCCACGGCTCTTACGTACTGATCGTTTGTGTATTAGTTTGCGACGATCCTTGTTGCATTCGTAGCCAGGGAGGATTGGTCGACGTTTGTTAATTAGTTCTACCAATACAACAGAAATTCACTCGCCACATATGCGGCGCTCTTTTGGAATAGAATGCTCCGCCGGAAGTTTTCATAGCTGCTGGGGTTTCTAACCAACGCCCATCAGAATCACTCCGATGTTCTGATTCGGAAACTAGCCTGTCAGAGCTGTTTGACAGCATTCAATAGTTGTTCTTTGAAGACGGGAGACATGTGAGTTGGACACCAAGACAGATTGCAGCCTTCACATCGCCACAGACATTTGAGCCAGCCCATTTCGAAAAGAACCACTATACTCAAGTTTCGCTCTCATTAGAGCTCGTTAGTAGTGCATATCCTTGCCACTACCGGGATTTGAACTCCGGTCCATTTTTTCGTGAAATATCCGTGTTGACCACTGTGTCACTGACCTCATTAGGCACGATCAAAAAATCACATACAAGACGCTTTGCCATATTCGTTTGAGTAAGACCGAGGACATAGGTTCCCACGTAAGCCCAGCCACAGCAGTATTCCATGGAGGTATTAGCCTACGACTGTTCCTGCCATCACAAATGCTCTAAGTGCTCGTCTAGTTTTGTCTCAAATTTGTCGTCTGATTCCTCATTCACCACAAAGCACGCAAGGTTATTCCGACAAGTGACCACCCTACAAGAGAGCTGGTAAACCGCGTGTTTCCTTTCCCGCAGTTGGTATCAAATAATATCGGCGTTTTGTGACGTCGTTTCCGAAGAACTATGGGCGCAACTCTGGATTCATATCTCCTATCTGCAGTTTGTGTACCAGCATCATGCCTACGGCATGTGCCCATAGATTTGAAGGATAACAGTAGGGGTCTAGCCTCTACTGCCAGCTCTTCCTTTTCGTATCGTCCGCAATTTTAGTGGTCACCCTTTGAACTCCTTACAGCTCTCACGTTCTTTTGGTACATGGATGAAACATCATTCCACCATATTTAAGAGTGATTTGACGTGTGCGGCAAACCGCGCGGTAAGAGCTCTGAGAACAAGCCCTCTAAGGGAGTGTTTGATTGCCTACATCTCCACACGTCTTCCCAAAAATCACATATGCATATTTATGGAAGTTCACCAGCACAGTCTATTTCGTTAGGGGAATAAAATTGGATTATTAAGGCTAACGACTGCCTGTCAATTCGACGACACGTCGGACTGAAGTAGTCCGCGAACAATAAGCACGGCAATCCAAAGCTAAACACAAAAATAGTGGTAGACATATGACTGACCTCAGAATAACCAGGGTAGACACATCATGTCTACCACTCCTCTACTTTTGACGTCACGAGACTGGACCTTGACGTGGTGTGACGGCTTGCGCATCTCGATGACCTATTGGGCTAAACTGGACGGTGTGATCACCACACCGATAGAGTCACTCATACCAGGCAGGCCAAATAGACAGCAATGCATCAGTGGTTCACACTGATGCTTGACTGCCACACAACCACGAAGAACAAAGAAAAAAAGAACATATAGGAAGAAAGAAGAAAACAGAGGAGGGGAAGTGGACCTAACTACTAAAAATAGCTACGTCTATATTCAAACATACAACATCAAGGCGCCTACACCTTGCAAACAAACAACCGAGCTGTAAGTGAAAGTAAGGCGTCATCAGCAAGACAGCTTCCTTACGGCTTTCACTGCCCCGCATCATTAAGTGCACTCACTTCACAGACAACTCGGCCAAACAACGACAACATTCACGCCACTGAGCTCGATTAGCCGCCATCTCACCTAACGTCTCAAGCCACCGACTCTGTGAGTCGCGAGGGCCCCAGCCCGGGAGACGAACCCGACCTACAGTGACCAACCCCTTCGTGAACGATTTCATTTGTCTACGCCAGGTCATCATCCACCTCGCACCTTGCGCCAGTCAGGCCGCAGCGTCCGCAAACAGTGCTCGGTGTGGCAAACGACTAGCTGGCATCCTTAGTACATGACCTAACCATCTAAGTCTGTGCAAAT
>LOND01000998.1:85840-96605 GCA_014220965.1 Paragonimus kellicotti
TACAGTACGCTATTGACTGCGACACACCGCCATCTCGGATAGCGTCTCTAACCAGCGGTTTGAGTGATCACGAGGACCCCATCCAGGCAGGCGACACCTACCCACTTTACTCAGTGGAGCAGTCAGGTTTTCATATTTCGTGACCACGTTGTCGCTTGACCACCACGTGGTTTCACCCAACTGTTGGTGGTCTCAGTATAAATGCCCGGTACGGTAAACGCTCAGCTGGCATGCGGAGTACGTGACCTAACCATCGCAGGCTGTGCAACGTGAGTAGTTGACCGATCGATCGCGCATCCCGAGCGTTCCGGAATACGCGCCGGCGAACTGCCGCATTGCTCACGCGATCAGTCCACTTAATGTGGGCTATTTGGCGGAGACAACGATGGTCAAATACAGCAAGCTTGTTGATATCTTCCTTGCGAACAAAACATAACGTACACAAGCATTATATACTCTTCCTTTCAGCGACAATCGAACGTCTTTTCGACGCCACAGATGACGCAGGTTGGCAAAGGCAACTCGTGCCTTTGCTATCCTCGCTGATATCTCATCAGCAATATTACAAGCTGACGAGATAGTGCTACCCAAGTAGGTGAAACTGTCCACAGTCTCAAGCGGATTACCTGCAATAAAGAAAGTAGGAGTGGAAATGCCCCAGTCTTGAAGTAACACTTTGCACTTTGAAGGTGCGAAGCGCATTCCATACAAACCAGCCCGGTCACTCACCTTGTTCAGCATGGTCTGCATGTCTTCGGCAGAGGGGCTAAGTAAGACAATGTCGTCCGCATACTCCAGATCGGTCAACCGTGTGCCAGGAAGAAGTTCACTGGACTCCTCAAGCGCACCCTCCAGAATGTCGTCCATGACAAAATTGAACAGGAAAGGGGAAATCGGACACCCTTGACGAACACCACTAGAAGTGATGAATGCCCGAGACAGCTGTCCATAAACCCTCACCCTGCTTGCAGAGTGAGCATACAGTGATCTCAACAGATTCACGTATTTCCCTGGTACTCCCTTGCGAAGAAGACAGTTCCAGAGAACGTTACGAGCAACTGAATCGAAAGCAGCCTTCAGGTCCAAAAAGACCACGACCGTCGGCTGCCTATAAGAGTGCCGATGTTCCAAGATCCGTCGCAAGGTAAAAAATCCATACCATTTCTAGTTCATCCACTCAGTCTGACTTGATTAATTTTCAACCGTCTTAGTAGCGTTTTCTTCTAGGATATTCCACGTCACTGTTGAGGTGAGCGGCAGCCCGAGCCACAGTACCTTTTGGTCAGGCTCATGGCTGATATGATGATGATGATGATGAAGCTCTGTGGTGGTCATATCGAGTTCGCATTTGGTACAGTTTGCTTGGACGTTGTATTGGGTCATACGCTTCAATAAAACGTTCAAAAACTGCCAAACGAGGTTCAAATCTATTGTGCCCTCATGAACGAAATTTTGGCAAGCTTGAGCTGCGTTGCACAAGCCGAATGCCATTGCAAGATATCCAGAAACGTCGAGAAGAGTGATAACGGCGATTTCGGGCATATTGTTTTTGTCTATCGGAATCTGGTGATAAGCGCGAAGAAAATCTATCATGCTGAAAGTGGCTTTCCATGTTTATATGCATACGTGGACTTGACTGGATGACTGTCAAGGGATGTTGTTACGTTGAGCCTGCTGTAATCCCTTTTGGGGCGCCAACCCCCTAACTCTTGAAGGACTAAATGAAACGGTGAAGCCCACTAACCGTTGAAAGTGTCCATTACTCGGAATTCGGAAGTGTGCTCCAATTCTGTTTCGGCGAGCTTTCGTCTCTCGGCAGAATACAGGCGAGTCTGTCCCTAATGTGGAGGTCCCTTGGGGCGAATATGATGCGTGACCTTGAAGGCGATTGATTAAGTGATGTTTGACGTACGGGCGAGTTGTAGAAAACACAGTGAAGTGGTCCACAGACGTTCTAAGAGTTGTAGGTTGGGCCTTACAACCACAACTGTTGCATACGTGTCGGGTATGGTTTACCCATTACCGAGATTCGTTAGCATCCAGTTCGTATCGATCAGGATGTCTACAAGCTGGGGAAAATCGATGCTGATTGAGGCACAATACAGTGACGATTGTAAACACCCGTCAAAATTTCCGCCAGAGGCCCAGATTAATGATTAACCAGAGCTGCCTGTGAGGGGCCATAGGAGTTTTGCTAGTTACATGGTGCTATGGGCTGTAAGAGGTTTGTTACCTCGTAGTTTGCAGACGGACATACGCTCACTTGCCTACTGGTATCGACCAGAAGCACAGTTTCCACGTCCCGGACAAAAACAGTCGACATGCACACATTGAAGTGATCACATTTTCACGAATAGAATATGGTGCTTGCAAGCGATCGCGTAGCGGTTCACAACGCTCACCTAATTGGTCGGTATTTTTTCCTGTCTCGACGAGGGTTAATGGACGGACAAGCGGAACTGTTGCTTTCGCTGTCGCCGGTACACTTTCAATCCAGAATATCTGGATTCGTTCGAGCTGCCAAAAAGTCTTTGCATCTTTGCTAGAAGAGCTGCGTGGCGTTCATCGCCTAACTTCAGTTAGTAGAAAGATTGTTGCAGTCCCGTCTTTACACACTGTGTGACCCGAATAATAACTGACTTTTTCACGGTTCCGTAATGACGTCCTGCCGACTGGTTTTATATAGAATCGCAAAGCTCTACGGTGACTTCAGTCCAAAGCCCGGCTAACCACTGACGGAATTTCGTTTGAACAGACAACGTCCCGTTGTTGAAAAACGTTGTCTGCAAGTGGACAACCAAAATAAGATTACTCATTCACGAAAACGGACGGACAATCAACTTGCGCAGACAAAATCTTAGACACTCAGTGAGGATTACACGGTTATGAGCCGTTATAGGCTAACAAATAAACTGAATGTAAAAACTGCAATCAATCCCACTGTGAAGGCATGTATGAAAAGAGAAAAACAAGTGCCTGCGAGCAATCAGAGAAAAATATTGAAGATGTGAACAAGCTAACCCACCGGGGTACGAGCGATGACTGTAACAGAAGGTCTCCAATCATATGAACTGTGGGATTGCAGGAACGATCCAACAGAATGCTGCCCAATCTAGTAATCATTACCGAACCGTACAACTCAGTGAGCAGCTCTCACGTATTAATTTGCACCCTGTAAACTGGAATGTACGGAGTGAGCACGTTAAATATGCGAGGTACGAGGCGAGTCTCCTTTCGTTCCACGACGGGAATTACGGGCCAACGGCTTGACTAACACACGGTAGGCGAGAACCGAAATCGTCAAACGTGTACAATGTAACGTGACCACAAACAAGACCTTAGTGACAATCTACCCAACTGCGACCCTAAGGCGACACTCAAACCACATCTAACCTGCATGGGTACTGGCTGGACCATCATATGTGGCGGGATGGTGGTGAGTTGCTCGTACGATCGCGGTGGAGTGTAGGTGTGATGTGTAGCAACAATCTATTTTCAAGGTTTCCCGTTACTATGTTCATCATCAGTCGATGGACTAGGTTGCTGGGTAACAGCTGCAGCAATACAGTCCAGTGGGTTTGTTCATTCTTATTCTGGTTTTATGGGGGTTCCACGTTCTATGTAGGGGAGATCTTAGGCGGTGTTGCAAAGTCATAGATGTGGCAATATCAAAGATGCGACTAAAATGCGGTCTAAGGCTGAAGTAGGCCCGAGGAACTTCCCTCGTGTGGAGTTTTCTGCCCATAGACAGAAAAAACTGGACGATGGTGACGGTAGAGAAGTCTTGCTGTTGGTAAGCAACCAGTAAAGAGGGTGATTACCCTTCCAGACGTAGAACCAGCCCCCTGCTTCAGCCAGAGAGGTAGCAGGAGGCTGGGTAAATGTGTAGTCTGCCGGTATGATGTTTCAAGATCGACCGGAAATGAAAACGACCGTTTGGGCGCGGAAGGGAATTTTTTAAATTTTTGGTGAGGCAATAAAATGCATATTTCAAGATAAACATATACATTTTATTGGATTTAAGGAGTAACAGACAGTAACTGTGTCTCCTCTCGAGACGATCGGGCAACCTGATCATTACTCACAAGCGAAAGTGGTTGAGCGTTCACATATGATAATTCGGTCGTGCCTAATGTGAGGTCAATGGCGCAGTGGTCAACACGGTTGCCTCATGAAAGCGTGGCCGGAGTTCTAGTCCCGGCAGTGACAAGGATATGCACTACTGACGAGCTCTAATGAGAGCGAAACTCGAGTCTAGTGCTTCTTTTCGAAAGGGGCCGACTGGAAAGTCTATGGGAATGCGACAGCTGCGATCAATTGTGGGTGATGTTCAACTTGAAATTAACCAAATCCCTGACTATTCAATTGTAATAGTTGCGTTTAAACCAGAATCAGAAGTCATGCTTAAAAATCCCTCGTATTTGTTGGGAAAGGTGCATTTTTGCCGACAGATATCATGTTGGCCCCCGTGGTTGGTTTTTGTAGCAGAAAGGCTTTCATGGGAATCATCATGGTGCAACACATACCTCCGTTTTGCAGATACGCTCAATTCCGCATGGTTTGATATATATATATATATATGAATTTGTATTCCTCGACCGCACTGCGCTTTCACTGCATTCCACGCAAAATACCACGGTAAATTCCAGTCAAACCTATGCCATCCTCTTCGTCAACTATAAAAATTATATGTGCACTGTGCTTCCCCGTCAGTGTTTCAGGTAGAAACCGGTCAATGAAATGTTATCCACGAAAACGATCGCGCCCCACGCCATCACGTGGTTATTTCGATCTACGCTTTATATGGGATGCTGTAAACATGGGTAATGTGCTACACTCAATCACTGACAACTTGCGTACTGTCCAGTATATTGCTTACTGACTGTGTGTGAGTGTAACTTGTAGTTTGCACGCAACTCAGTTTCACTTATCTGACGGCAAATAACCCACTTTTATGCTCTATAGTTTTTCAATGATGAGTGATCCTCACTTTCATCATTTCAGCGGCAACAGTTCAATCTTCGTGTTGTGGACACATATGATTCTGATGACTGTTGTTACATGGTTTTGCAAGCCGCAGACTGCATTGACGGTTATTAAAAGGTTTTCAAACAGTTCGCTTGCCCATATCCCCTACTCAGTTGTGAGAAGTGATTGTCAAAACTGTGGGATTTGTAACTGAAAGTTCACCACTGCTGATAACTTAACCATGAATACTCAAAGGCCAGTGATATCCGTAGTAAGAGTAGCCAGTCGGACGTTCTGACAGAAGTTAGTATTGGCCTCAGTTAGCATTATAGTTTGGATTGAGCAACTGAGGCGCACTGGATGCTGTCTAGACCTGGCGGAACGTCAGCTTATCACACTATTCGGCTGTGTGCTCATCGGTTCACAGTACGACCACAGCAGACCCGAGATTACTGTATATGTCGCCTTGGTGACTGTGGTGCAACAGGCCGACGAGGTGCCAAAGGCTTCGAGATGTTGAAACGATGCCCAAAGCGCGGCTAGATCGGGGTGAGTGATTGTTGACCACACTGATGTGCTCACCTAAAGTAAAAGTGATCCGGGGTGGGGAAACGTGCTTGAAGAACGAAACAGACATGGAGAACGCCCTCCTTTTGAAGACCTTGCACATGGGATTCCCGACAGTCTCATGAGCAGTAATGTTCAAAATGCGTGATGAGAGACCTCAGGAAACTGTAATACAAACTCCCATGGGCTTCCCCTAGTGCGTTGGTGAAAAATAAAGACGGTAGGTTGCTATTGTGTGTTAACTATAGAAAAATACTCGAGGTCACTGTGGGGAATACGTTTCTACTACCCCGCACTGATTATCCGTTTGCCGCTCTGGAGAATTCTGTCTGCTTTATCGTGTTTTATTTAGCTCCAGGCCATTTGCGTGTGGGGATAGAGGTGTCAAATCAGGTTAAAACAACGTTCGTGGTACCCACAAGGCTATGTGAGTTTTGGACAACGCGCTCTGGGTAATCAAGCACCCCAGCCGGACTCCAATGTTCCATTTGGCGGGTACTGAGTGATCTGAGCCATCAATGATGCCTTGTTTACTTGAGGGACGCCATTATTCAAGGGAAAAAGAACAAAGAACACCTGAGAGAAGTAATTTACCTCTACGAAAGGTTATCGCAAGTGGAACTGAAACTCAACCCCACCGAGTGTCATCTAACGAGAAAACAATTAATATGTCTAGGGTATATGATCTCCAAGGGCACTGCTCGGGCAGATCCGCAGAAAGTTGAGCAAGGCGTGATCTTGTCTACCCCATGGAATACTTGGGAATTGCGTAGGTTCCCGTTCCTCGCCTCATGTCGCAGACGACTCAGATCAGCGTTTGCACAAACTGGTGTCCTGCCATAAGCCCTGTTGATGAAGTATCGGAAGTTTGAATGGTCCGGAAAAGGCGAAACAGCGTTCAGGGCCCTCTGGTATTGTTTGTTTTCTGTACCTATCTGAACAATGCCCGGCTTGTCCCCTTCTGCCAGCGGGCACACCTTGGATACTGACGCCTGCGATTGTGCAATTCGGGCCGTTTTGTCACGGAAGGTTGCTGGCGGACAAAAATGAGTGACTGTTTATTGAAGCCAGAGTCTTAGCTAGGGGGAACAAAATTATTGTACAACAAGGAAGAAGATGATAGCACTGGCTTTCCTTGTAAAACAGTACCTAAATTACTCTCCGATTTTACAGTTCGCGGCGATTATCAATCCCTGCGGTGGCTCTAAAACTCAAAGGATTCAGAGGGCGAAATTACACGGTGACAAAATATCCCTCAAGAATACGAGCACCAACGTCGATCAGGGAGATGTTACGCCAATGAAGGTGTGTTGGCCATGAGGCCCTGGAATGCTCATGGAGACTGCGCGCTGCAATACGCAGCACTCAAGACCAGTCAGTCTGCGAGGTGGGGACTACGGACGGTGGGTAACGGTCTAATCGGCCGACCCAGAAAATTATGTCATCTGCGGGAAGCAGTGGGACGGAGCAGCAGACACACATGTAAAGAGATGGGGGAAAGTTACGGAACAGTCGACCATGGGCAATGAACGAAGATGTTTTATTTTCGATCGCAGACCCAACTATCACAGGAGAACTTTTGTGGTTTGACCGGTGGTTGACAGGGTTTTTAAGGACCTCTTTCAAGATCTGGAGGCACGACAGTATTAACGAGCGCGTCGCTGCAGCCAGACAAACTTTCAGGTGTCCACATTTGCGCCGTGACGTGGCAGGCCTCTGTCGTCGTCATTAACAATGCGGTAGTATCAAAACCCCAGGAAGAAACAGACGGCTCACTACAACCAACAAGTGCTAGTACTCCGCACGAACTAATTAGCGTAGATATCAAAAGCCCCTCTACGTTGACGCAATGAAGCAACCGGTATGTGCTTGTGTTGGTTGACTAGTTCGCAAGGTGGCGTGAAACGATACCCTTGTCCCACATTGGTGCAAGAACCGTTGCTGACGCGACTGCCAACCACTGGATCCACCAATTGTGGACGCCAAAATTGTTACACTCTGACGGAGGGTCCGATTTCAAAGGAGCGAGGTTGCAGAAGAATCTTCAGATAGTGGGACGCGATAAAGCCTAAACCACCGCCTGTCATTCCTAAGGCAACAGGTAGCTTCGGACAACCAATCTTTCAGTACTGAAAACCATTCATGGACCGTATCCTGATTGGCTGGAATCTGTTAACCCAAAAGTGGGTGCTGGCCTACTGCAACTGTGTTCATGCGTCCAATAAACAGGCGCATCACTTTCTGTGAACCGACCAAGATGTCTGACAACCGTCCCACATTCGCTGGTCCTCAGGCATCCGACCACAGCACACGATGGCGGAGTATGTTTGTATATTGGTCGACACCCTACGGTTGACACACAAAGTGGCGATGATGTATTTGCGCGGCGAACACCGGCGTTAGGTTGTGGTTTTCTGAGAAAGAAATGTATGAGATGCCTTGAAGCCAGAGGATAAATTAAGGTTATCCAAACAGACGGTGCACCTGGGTGACCCACAAATTACAGTAAAATGTGAAGGGCCATTCGTTGTTAAACGCATAACATTTAACTCTACTTGATTATTAAAAGATCCAGAATCCCCGACAAGTCTGCTCATAGTCGTCGGCTACGACGGCTGAAAGTCTCTCACGGATAGCAGCAAAAGACTTTCAGGAGAGGGTGCAAATGGCATTCCAGAGATAAGTTTAGAAGTTGAGGTGCTACTGGAACAGGACCGAATCAAGGCTTCGGGGAAGCCACCTTGAATAGTGGGGATATATGGCGATAGCTGCACCATAAATCTAATGCGAGCGTTTTGCACTAACAAGGGTAAGAAAGCGAATCACAACTCCGAGATAACAAGACGACAATGCAATTGTCTAGGTAAGCCAACCACCGTGAAGAAAAACGGTTTGCATCAGTCCGGTTTGGATTCTTACATCAAAACGGACCCATCCCTTGAAGAAAACCTCCGACAGAATAGATGCGACCAAACTGAGGACGGAAAACTGAAACTACTTCGCCGAAACTTATGGACAGGCTGGCGAATGTATACAGCTTACTCGATAAAATAGACGAGCTGCAAACAGCGATGTGCACCGTAAAAACATGCTTGTTCTTCGAAAACTTAGCTCAAAGAAGTAGATTTAATAGGTCGGGTGCGTGGGTCTCAGTGTTATCGCAATGATCGTGAAAATGCCGCTAGAGGTGGTTGTCTTTTGTTGTTCGGAAGTTCTATAAGGCAGTCACCTGTCGACTTTAACCGCAGTGTTGTGTGGGCATTCAAACCGCCGCCAACCTTCTTCATGTCGAACCCCGTTGATATTCTTTGGGGTATATGGGAGTCCGGGAGCGACATCAGGCTATCGCCTGCTCTTCCCGGGAGACTGCTGTTCCTAAAGTCAACTGGCTATCGGGATCTGTTAGCGATAAAGGCTTTGATCATAGATTGTTTAACTTTGTCGACGATTTCATATTAACACAGCATGTTAGTGTGGCCACGATATTCCGGTTTGATCAGATATCCTCAACGCTAGACTTGATCATAACTCGTCACAGCAGCGACATCACAAACGTGTCGCCTGCAGCACCATTCGGAAAGAGTGATCACATGACGACTTATTTCTTGCTCAAATGTGCTCCTTCAATAAAACCGGCACACGAAATACAACCTTTTCACCGAACTGACCATGAGAAGCTGATAACGGAAGTTGATAGGATGGCCTAGAACCCATCAGTTTCCATAGAGGACGTCGACAGTTTGCGGACTCATTACGTTGACAATCTCTGAGCTCTTACAGATAGTAACGTCCCTATGAAACAATTCAGTGGAAGGGGTCGAAGTCCATGGGTTCGCCCCAGGGTCGAGAGAACGTTCCAACGTAAGCATATGGTTTAGAAGACATATATCCAGCAAAAGGGGCTTACAAGCGTCATGATGTATCAAAGAACTTGGGGCGAAGCAATCAATTTAGCAGGAAGTGCTCATCTGGTGTATGTGCTCAGCCTAGCATGTGGTATCGAACTGAACCCCAATAGGTTTTACAGTTATGTTCGGTCCGGGTTCTCTTTACGAAAAAATTAGGACCACACTTTCCTATAAGAGAGGAGATTATATCGACTGACAAAGACATAGTGTACGTGTTTATGGTACAGTTTCAAAGTGTTTATCGCTCCAACAATGGAATATCTGAGCCTTTTTCTAATTCCAAGAGTGTGGCCATGGTGGATGAGGACTACGCCCCATGAAATTGAGCTTGCGATGTCCCTGCTAAACAACACGAAGTCTACAGGACGAGACCACGTTCACCCGGCCATCCTGAGACCCCTGACCATCTGATGCTGAGCACGGGTGTAGTCGTCTGGGACGGAAATTAACGACCAGTAAGCCTGGTTAGTTTCGTCAGAACAATTTTCGAGAACATTGCGCGAGAGAGCCTGCAGATTCCTATGTGCGTAGAAATTTTTCACAGCTCCTCAACATGGCTTTCCAAGAGGTGGGTCTTGTCTTACCAACCTGCTGACCTTCTAGGCTGTCACGGGAAACCCATCAGAGAAGAACAAATACGTGGTGGCACAGCTTTCATATAAATTTATCTTGACATTTGGTGTGAAATGCAATGCGAACGCAATGTGGTCGGGAATTACCAATTAAATTATATCTCCCGAACCACGAGTGATTCGGCATTTACGTAAGATGAGATTATGTATTCCCCATGAACATTTTGATGGACGCATTCTCAGGACGCAAGATCGATCACGAAGGCCACCACGATGTATTTATGGAATAACCAACGGAATATTTCCAAGGCAAATGTGCCATAGTGAACCATTTTTAGATACAGCCTATTCTTCTCATCGCATCGCAGGTATCATACTCGATAAATTCTCTATACTTCTGTTGGAAAACGCATTGTAATATTCCACGAACGATTTGAAAAATCTCTTTCCGCGCCCAAGTGTCCATCTTCAACTAGTTCCGAGTTTGAAACTTTTTACTGGTGATCTGCAAATTGTCAGGTAATCGGTTTTTGATTCCGTTGTAATAGATCATACTTTTCTCCTCTTTATTCATAATCGGCAGGGAATTTCCTAGAGGATTAGGCCTTCTGAATATAATGTGCTTAATAATGTCAACGACGTCCGTTAGTTACCCTAATCAACGTAATCGCCGCCTCCTGCGTTATCATAGTCACACCAGTTCAAGTTGATGTACACGACCGCCGACAATTGAAATTTGAAGGTAACGCG
>LOND01000999.1:0-35724 GCA_014220965.1 Paragonimus kellicotti
AGGTCCTTATTGACCAAGCAAAAGTTATTCTCAAGGTTTACGTGTGTTTTTAATAATCCGCATCAACTATACTGTCTGCACGTTGTTTATGTGAAGTGGATTCCAGAAGTCACGCGGTTGTTAACGAAACCACGCGCTTTCTGGCTCGGTGGTATTCAACGTTCATTTTTACGTCACCACATTTTAGCACCTGGACAGCCGTGATAATTTTGCAAGTCAATTTCCCTCCGATGCTTCTTATCGCTCGCTTTCAGAAGTATCCCGTTGTGCATCAAATTTATTTAGTAAGATTTCGTCCTTGTTGAATTGTGCGAGTGTATAGGGCTCAATCCATCTTAAGTTTAGGCTCTCCATTACCAAGACAAAACTCGAATCGTTACAACACTGTCTTTTTTTCTTGGTAACCAACATTTTTCTTTAGGGGATGACACAATGGCTTATCTTGGACTGTGACAGAATGGTGAGGGAAATCGTGAAATTAGACGGTAATCGTGAGACACAAGCATCATTTGGTACTGAAGGTGAACACTTAACAATGACTGCGCAAATAAGTTCACTTCTGGTCTAGCAATGACAAATTAAAATATGTGGACGAAATATTATATCACTCATTAAACCAAACGAGGAGCTCCTCAATTGCATGCTTTTTCCCGCTTTTTCAAACTAATTTGACAAAACGAGCTCTATTCCAATGAATGTAACAACTTCTTTACAAAGATTCAATGAATCTGAACTACATAGATGTCAGTGTGTGAGTCTGTTGTTATCCGGAAAGTGTGAACTTCAGTAACTGACACTGATCATGAACCACTGTGATCAGCTCGTTTACCATTCTCGTTAGCTGGCCTAGCCAGATGATTCCAAAGTTCAGCTCCACTCACGTAATAACCGTATGGGTGATTCGAGAAGACGCGTGCAAGATATCTAGTACACTCGAGCATTCCGGTAACATGAGGAAGCAGAGTTCAGTTGTGTGCGAGAAGACAACTGGATAAATGGCTGAAACAAGCCCGGCCACCTAAAACCTGACAGTAAGCCGTGAGACTGATAAGTCGTAAGCCTAACTGTCCACGGCATTACGAGACAGAGGAACGGATGCTGAAGATGAGTTGTAGCGCACCATTTTGTACACTGTTAATCTCTCGATTCATATACTGCCAAGATCTTACCGTAGCCCAGCGGTTCACTCGATTTGAACTAGTGGTGCAGTAAGGTTGATCGCACTTCCAATGCCAGCAGCATGATTGGGCCTGCTGATAAGCTTAACACAATGCTACAAACCTAACCGAACAGCCAAACCCTCGCTAGGAATGAACGTTGGGAGCAGGCATGACATTCGATGGTCGAGTGGCCAATTAGTGAGGTGGACGACTTTTCCTTACAGTCAGGTTAAATGTTTTTACACCCGTATGATTGTAGGGTATCACCATCAACACATTAATACATTCTGTAACTCTTGAAATACTCACTCAACTGTAGTTATTAAGTGACAGTGATTATGCACCAAACGCATTAGATCTAAGGCGGTGCCAATCACATTCCTTTAAATAACGCTCTATCCAGTGAGGGTAATTTACAGGATGTCAGGGCATCAGTAATCACAATGCAACAGTACATTATAATGGATCAAAATACAATAGCACACAAGGGAAATATCCTGACATTCGAAGGGCACGTACCTTGACGCCACTATCAGCCAACGTCACGGGAGTCAGCGGAGTGCAACCGAGCCAGAGAGTGCATTAATTTTGCTTCACTACTTGACCAATCAGCTTCAGGAGAATTTAACGCTCGCCTTTGGATTGGTATGTTCACTCACCACGTGCTGGGGGGGGGCAATAATATGCAGTTAAGTCCGAAAACAAAACACCGAACACCCTTGAAACGTAGCCACAGAACCAAAATTTGGTTGACCAAACCATGTTTCGGGCCTGAAGCGCTTACCGAAAGGCCTTAACCAACGAACAGGCCTCCTGGCCGAGTCGGGTGAGCGAACGCCCTCAACTCAATGCTGAAACCACGGCACGGTGACGGACGTGCACTTTTTCGGGTTAGGCTGCACCGTCCAAGTGGCTTGACCAACACGGTCCACGATCGATAACGTCTGGCTGTTGAAAAACGTCTCCGTAACCGTTTCAAAGTTTGAAGGCCAACGCTGTGCTGGGACCCAGCATGCATCGTTATTTGCAAATAAACACATTGGAAATCGCGATATTTCTCGGACGGATTGTGTTGCTAAGATAATTTTATCACCAAACGATGGATACTAAAAGGGCTAAACTTATGAACTAGACAGAATTACAAACCATTAAGGTTGTTTAAAAACTAACCAATTTTCCACTGAATGAGACGTCATGCTGTTTTTTGACCTAACCCGAAACTTGTGGACTCTGACGTGAAGTTTTATAGCCCTACTGCCGAAGCGATAGACGCCGCTTGACATGTTTCAGTGTTGTGGTCCTGTTATGGAGCCGTGTTCTTCCACCTCCTGTCATTTGACCATCTTATCCATACATGGGTGTCGTGATGAGGCGACTTGTCGAGTCGTCAAGATTGGCGTGGACAGCTCACTAAAAAATATTGTCCAGATTGTGATGCTTTGTTCTCTGGGAACCTGCTCCGATCTGAGAAATAATATATCCACTTCGCGATGGCCGACACAAAACATCCGCATCGTACGGTTTTGGGTTATGTGATTACGACCTAGGATGCGATGTCGACACATGTGTGTATCGATCAGACTGGGACGAGTTGTGGTCGAAACACGCATCGTGTGTTTACAAACTCCATTCTATAGGACTGTACAGACTGTAATTGTGGATGCTGCTGTTGGCCTTTCGGAATCGATGCTTCGATTCATCCGAATGCATGTCGGATTTTTGTGCCCTGAGGCGACTCATTCGCTCAGTGTGCGTGTGGCTACCTACTGGATCTAGTTATGTTGAGTTGTGTTGAATCACAATTCTCCCAGTTCATTTTGCCGGACATTAAGCGCACGACTTGACCTGGATGAATTATCTTACTGAGAGAGATCACACCGCTGGAACGCAAGTAGAAATAGGGTGTGTCGGTATTCTGACAGCTCAGAAGCGTACTGAACTGGTTTTTTGTTCATGTGGCCTGCTCAGTTACCATCGGCCCAACTCAATCAATTACTTTATCTGTGCACCTACAACGTACAGTTTAAGTTCAATGAAGGAATTTATCGACAAAAGGACGGTGTCGCAATGGGATCGCCGTTGGGACCACTGTTTGCAGATATTTTCATGGCGAAATTAGAAAACGAACAACTGAGTTCAGCGGTAGGCCAATGTAGTTTTTATAAGAGGTACGTTGACGACATCCTTTGCGTACTCGATAACAACGTAAATCCGACCGACCTCTTAGCCATATTCAACTCTGCACACCAAAATTTGCAATTTTCGTTGGAGACCGAAATGAATAGCCAATTAGGCTTTTTGGATGTACGTTTATGTCGCCGCACTGATGGCTCAATTCAGCGCGCGATACACAGAAAGGATACTGGAATGGTCAGTACATTCATTTCAATAGTTCCGTACCACTCGCCTCATAAAACCTAATTAACTGTTTGACGAGCAAGGCCAGTAGAACTTGCACGGATGATACTGTTGCTGAAGAATCGACTTTCATACGTACAATATTCATGTGAAATTGCTAACCGGAAAGGTTCATGAATGCTCCACTGTCTCTGAAACTTGAGATTAGCCCCTCGGTTGTCTGGCGATGGATTATGCAACTACTCATCACCACAATGTTCGACAGGGGGTAGGTATGGTGATTATGGTATCGGCAGTATAGGCATCATATAGAGTCAATTAGTAGTAGTGTTTTATCAGAAAGGACAAATGCGCAATGGGAATGATAGGTTACAGCAGACAAAAACGACTGTACGGTGAGATAGTATACCGTATAACACCAGCATGCAAGCGTAAACAGGCTAAGGGTCAGCTGTCCAATCATGAAGGCCCTATGACCCATCCCAGTGAGACGCGGACAAAAGCAAGGCTTCAAGTTAAACATCACCCACACCTGATCGCACCTCCGTAATCAGATAGACTATCCAACTCGTCCCTTTCAAAAACAAGCACAAGACCTGCGTATCGCTGTTGTTAGAGTACGTCGGTAGTGCACATCTTTGTCACGCCTAGGTCTAGAGTTCCGATCACGTCTTCAAGAGGCAGCCTGATCATTACTCACAAGCGAAAGTGGTTGAGCGTTCACATATGACAATTTGGTCGTGCCTAATGTGAGGTCAATGGCGCAGTGGTAAACACGGTTGCCTCATGAAAAGCGTGGCCGAAATTATAATTTCGGCCGTGATAAACACATGTACTACTGACGAGCCCCAATAGGGGCGAAACTCGAGTCTACTACCTCTTCTCAAAGAAGCAAGTTGGGAATTCTACTTGCATTCGAAAGCTGCGATCAAATATGACTAACACTCAACTTGAAATTACGCAAAATCTCGGACTACTTATCGGTAATCGAAAAAAGAAAGTTGCTGGCAAAATGGTGTGTCGTGAGCGATGAGTCATACAAACGTGCTCGTCTTGCAGATATCAGCACGTGTTGTTTGTGGATGCACGCCTAAGAGGCCATAACAGTGTTCATCCGGAAAAGGTTATTTTCACTTTATTAGAAAGGGTGTATTTGGATGTGCTGTTTCTGAATTCTGGCCCGTTGAGGCTGCGGGGTATAGGATGCAAAAACATAATTTTTACTCGATTTGTTGATCATGTCGTGTAAAAACTCTTTTTTATATTATTTTATGGACATATTGCTGTCGTTTGCCATCTCGACGAAAGGACACTCTCGAATGTCTTGAACGTGTAAGGAACATCTCAAACTGGAACTGGTAAAAATGCAAAGCAGAAACGGGGAGCTACCATTACACGTAGATATCAGTGTATGAAAGAATTCCGTGCCAAAAGAGAAGATCCCCTATCTGGTTATGATGGTTTGTTCACGAATACTAAGAAACTACTTTCCTCTTAGACGTGTTTGGTTTGACAGCATTCTTAAAAAGCATTCGCAATTAGATAGCAATAGATAAACTGTACGCATAGCAACAGACGTTACGCTGGCATCAATAGAATGTTTTATTGTCAAAAGGAGTTTTCTGTGCAATTGCCGGATTTTTCCTTGCGATTCCAACTCCAGCTGTGAACGGGACACAAAAATACACACAAGCACGAGTGTGCACAAAGTGACAGATCGCTCGAACCCAGTTCACAATATAAAGTTATCAATTGGTTCATCACGAGGGCTATTCAAATATCGTTCTGGAAATAAATCCCAACAGACAGTGGGATTTGGCCGCATTCATAAGTTGACTGGGTCAGAGAGCAAGGCCCGATTCAAATGCATTCGTACAGGGATATTTCGGCGGTCGTCGTCAAACATAGAAACCTCCGTCAGATCTTCTTCAGTTTGAATTTGTTCCATAAATTCAGGCTCTTCGGGGTCCACACCACCGAAACAGACAGTTCCGATTTCTAGCGATGCCTCAGCAGAGCCAAACGAACCGTGATGGAGTTGGACGTCGCGAATTGGTAATAGGTTTGGCTGTTTGGTTCTAATGGTAAGAAGTAGGCTCCCAAAATCTCGTGTCTACGTGGGGAAAATAGTAATCGGGCAAAAATAATATGAAAGAACATGTAATTTGCAAGTGAGTTTAGGATAAAGATTGATATGAAGATCGAAGTGAAAAATATCCCATCGTGGGGATGTGCGAAAACCTGTCAACGTCCGTATACAGTCTTGAATACTGACTTAAATATCAGATCGAATACCGTTTCCACTTCGTGTGTTCACCACTTTCAAAAGGGACGGAAATAGATTTACTGCCTTTTTTTGAGTAGCCCTTCCATCGAGGACGGGACTGTAATGAAAATGCCTTCTTAGTGAAACCAAACATGTATCCATACCGTGCAGTCGGATACACTTAACAAATAAAATTACTGCCCCCACTGGTTCATTTTCGGTTTCAAGTAGTAGATTGTGCTTGTAATTTTTCGGGTCTGACCATACAGATTCCGAACCAGTGATATTGGCCAAGGAACGATTACTTGCTGACCCATAATCGTGTCGTGTTTCCTACTAGGTCAGTCTGTACTGATCATTTTTCCATATTCCGCCCCATGAGTATTGTCAAAGTTTCGGATTAATGAGCGATATACCCAATGCTATTTCTGCTTCGCCGAGCCTTATTCCTGCCGCTGACGCATGTTCACGCTTCAGCTAAAAGTTAAGAGAGGCTCGCTTTGGGTTTTTGTGAGACAAGCGTCCTATGGTAGTTGAAACAGTCGGAATTCAAACAACCACACGAACAACGTTCATTTCGCGCTGTTTCTGAAATCCCCTTCGAATATATCTGTGATTGACTGTGTGTTTTTAGTCATTCGTAGTGCACTTGTAATACATCAGACACACGACAAGAATGTTATCAGAAAACATCGCCGAACATTGTCCGAAGTAACGCGATATGAACGTATTCAGATCCCTCAACAGTGACACCTCGGATTACCTGGTAGAGTCCGACTACACTGTTGACGTTAAATAAGCGTTTTTCACTCCCAAAAATCCTAAGTGTATTCCATAAGCTTCAAAAGGGTACTGGCATATGCGGCTGAGTTGGGCAAACTACGAAATCTTGTCACCTTCCATATTTGTTGCGAAAATAAACTCGATACTGTAACTACTTTACACAACCTCTGCACTGTCGTTCCGGCAGGCAAAATTCTGACCATCTTACTCTAACAACTCCTTCTTTCAAGGCATGCTCGGGCAATTTGTCAACTGATCTACGCCATGACTGCTATTCCACCTATCGTTCATATTCAGCTTGTTCAAATGTTTCAACCTACTCTGTGAGCATTCACCATTCTGGTGTTTATTGGTTAGTCTTCTTCGCCAATTAGTTTTTAAGTATGGAGTAAACTTCCGGAATGCTGTTAAGACTGGGATCAAAACTGTCCCTTAGCGATTAGCAGACAGTCATGGGAGTACATAAGCACAAAATTACATGTAGATGCGCGATCAAAGACGCACACAACCAGGCGTGAACCTTCAAGAGGACCTGATAATTTGAATCCTTTTTGGGCCTGGACAGACTGATAGGGCATGTATGTCAATCAAGCCACTGAATGGGCATTTATTTTCTAACCATGTCCAGTGATGATCGTTCAAACTTCTGGGTTAGATCAAATTTTGTCTGAATAGTCACCGTTAAGCTCGTGGGTCGGCAAAGCTAGATAGTTGAGGCGTTTTCTGAGTAAAGGACGCGTAGTTCGCGTTTAATTGTTTGTATGTTTAAGCGTGATTTTGTGCCTGTTCGCCTTCACAGTGACCAAGCGGCTAACATTCATTTTTATCCCATAATGCACACGACTAGTGGACGTTTGCTTTCTGACCATAGAGTCTGAACTCACTTTCCTGTTTGTCCCTTTTATTCATCTTCTGCTCTTGTTTTTCCAAATATTTTATATCCGGTACTGCCACCTGTGACATATTTCTATCCATTTTAAACTGTTGACTGCAAATAAATTCTTGCCCCGGAAAACGCGTCAGTTTACCTACCGCGTAAACCAAACAAGAAGATCGGTGATCTATCCATTAATTTGATTTTTGTTCATTGTTCAATCAATATCAGATGACACAGATATTTCAAAATAGTATGTCTTTGAACGTATTTTAATGCACGTTTAACTGAATTTTTCACGATTATAATCACATAGCCACGTTTGCCTTCAACAAAAAAATATTTTGACACCTCCTCTCCTTTACTTCATTCACATTTTCCAGTTAGTGTGTGAGATTGGGCATTACGCCAGGTTTAATCGTTCCAAGCAACTAACATCAAAGCATGACAGCATGCACAGACTGTCCTGTATATCGTCGGAAAGGGCAACACACTATCATCACAATCGGGCCAGTCGTTCCTGTGCTACTTTTCAGGTCTGCCTGTTATCATTGAATTGATAGTAAATACCTTCTTTGTCACATTCGACAAGTTGGATGTGAAGTGTGAAAAAGAATCTGACATGAAACTCGAGAAACTGGAAAGGGGCTAACGTGTTAAATTTTGCAAATCGGAGGTTAACTATTCGACGGAACTTTTCTTTTACTCCTCCTTCAATGTAAATATTTGCACACCCTCCATATGCCAGTATCAAATGACTATGAAATCATTCTTCGTAAACACATTAGAATACGTCAGTGATTATCCAACTTTCTCATCACAAGGCAAGTGGACGTGGTCTAAACGTGATCTTACAACTTACCTTACATGTGTCTTCCTCGATCTGTATAGAAATCGACGATCCACTGACGTTCAACGGAATCATTTGATTATCGTCACTGAGCAATACCGGGTTCCGAGCACCTTGTAAATTGCGACAGTTGACTCGCAAACGCTGTATGCCAACTTCACTTGAAAGTTGAAGGAATACCAGTTGATCTTTTGGTATTTGATATTCAATTTGCTAAAGACATAAAAAAAACGTTAGTTATACTCTAGTGTGCTCAAAAGTAGCGAAATACTGATATTTAAATATATGTGTACCAATACGATAGATATCTGCATAATGTTTTGTAGTAGCGTATTTTTACAGTTAATGTTCGAGGCCGAAAATTAAATCTTATCAAAATCTCCGTCATTACGCTGTGATGTCCAGGACTGAAGCACTACATGCGGTGGTTCCGAGTATGTCGATCGCTAATATCTACCTTAAAACACTGATAATCAAAATGAACGTTTTTGTGTTATGGTGCTCACAACATTACTTAATCAGTGCGCGAGCTAGGAAGAAATCCATGATGTGTCCCGCAGATTGATCACTAGATTATTTTATTGTGTGATGACATGGACTGCAACGGCTTCTGTTAACTGATTACAAGTTTCCCCTCCGATAGTTCTGCGGTTAGACGGGCAGAACTTCGCTGACTGTCGATATGCTTTACTTTCAACAGTTCGGACTCATGATCGAAGGTCCTCTTCGAAGGTGTCCAGGTCAACCTCTGGATAGTCGGCTTCTTCAGCTGAACGTTCGAAATCCGCTGTGTGAGTTGAAGCTGGCAATGGTGTCATTGACGGGGCGGGGAAGATCAGTGATCAACCTGAAGCGTGATGATCCCGTCATCTGGTCGAAAGGTATTTCGGAAGAAGTGGACCACATTACTGATGTTCAAGTACTGCGAAAGAAACGGACACATCCGGACGTGGAGACATAGTCGGAAGCTCCTTGGTTATGCAATGTGCAGCATATAGGCACTACAAGAGGGAGTTGTGTGTGAAGGTATACAGAGTAGGCAACGTCCACAACTTGACACAACTAATGATTCCGTGTTTGGAACAGGATTCCGGCAACTCCATTGTGACGCGGATATCGCTATACTATACGAATAGGTCTACAGCTAATGCCGTTAAACCAGGTTTTCATTTTCAATACACATAACCGTCACCTGCTATCAGTTATCAAAAAACTGCGGTGTGCTTTCACGGCTAACGCAATTAAGCTTGTTTATGAAAGTAAACTGCGTTGTCACGGTGTTGAGCGGGAATACATCGGACCATTTAGGGTATTAGTCAGTTGGTACCAAGCAGTGGTGCCTACTGAAGAACGGTCCACATTAGCCTACACGTAGCCTCCGAAACGGTCTGTTTCTCTCAGACGAAGAAATTCAACCTTTAGAACGGGATTTCACCCTGCAAAGCCAAGCATCGCAACTGTTGGTCAAATTATTGATATTCTTGTTATAAAAACCAGAAAAAATACGCTGGTTTGATTAAGGAATAACGGAGTGCTTGAAAGGATTTGAACTTTCCGCTTTCAGGTGAACAAAGCGGAAGCATTTAACCCGAAAAATAATGCTACTGGTCCCACCAGATAAAAAAACAAGTGAAAAAAATCCACTTTGTTCTTCCTCTGTAACATATGTAACAGGAAGAAAAATACAAAAGTATATGTTGGTGCATGACGACCCACAAATGTTCTCGGATCCGAAGGTTGAAGGACAGCTGTTAAAAATAGTCATTACAAAGCAACCAAAGAGCGCGGCAGGATAAAGGTCTAGTGCGTGAAAAATGGTGAACGCTGTCTCTGGACTGTTCCAGGGATTACTCTAAGTTCTGCTTGCCCGGAATCGTTTTCTCTTTGAAGAAGCCGTTTCTGGATTAGAAACTGGGGTTTGCTGATAGTCAGCATCCACTATTGGCCACCGGCAATGCTGCTTCATGTAGGACTTCAATTTCTTGATTACTGACTTTCATAGAGGTAAGTCAGTGCTGTCTTCTGAATGGGAGGCAGTATAATCCCCCCATCTACTCGACGCAGCACATTATCAATAGTTCACTTCGGATTTAATGAAATATGGGAAATTTCTTCCTTGCTTTTATTTACCACCCATTCTTGAATAATGATAGCATCGTCCGATAATTTTTGAGTGGCATCTCTCTTTAAGACTGAGTGGGACGCAAAATGAAATGGTATACTTCAAGCGACATAAATGATCTATTGTCTGACTGAAATGGGATTTCAAAATCCTAAAGTGAAAACGCAACATTACTGAAGGCCGTTGGCCCGAATACCTGTTTGGCCCGACTAGTGTTCAGTATCTAGTTGGTGTCTGCATCCAAATAAGAAATTGTGTAGTCTCTGAACTGCCCACACCATACCCAACGCTTCGTTTTGTATCTGAGAGTACCTCTTTTCCTCTTTGTTCAGTAACCTCGAAATGCCTAGAAACTGAAAACCTTCGTGCTCCAGTACAGCCTCAGTTACACTCCCTACTCATTTGTGCTCGAACACCCGCATCTTGACAGCGAGCATAGAGTTTTGCACCATATATGGCGGGACCGTCTGATTCACAGGAATCCTTGTCCGGTCGTCAAACGCTTGAGTCATAAGAACAGTTCTAGTGGAGACATTTGGGTTAAAACGGGGATAGTAAAGCAGACTATCTATGGTAGACCGTGTCAGGTGGGACCCGGTCATCTTCCATTAGGTTTAACGGTAAGTCCGAAGAATTTTCGTTCGTTGTCATGAGAGATGCATTTGGTCAATTTAGCCGATTACCGTTAGCCGGTTAACGTTATGGTTAACACATAGCTAGCAACTGTTTGCCATACGCGTCCCCCGTCTCACCAAAGGCGTTGACATCATCCCGATATGTAGGTGTTCCAGGTAGTCCGTCAATAGTCGGGTCAATAACACTTTGGAAAGCTCCCGGCGATAACTGCAATGTCAGCGTGAAAAAATCGAACTTGGAGGTCCCTTATGGGGCACCCAGGGATATCAAGGCTTTCAATCAGCTGTCCGGTGACGTTACAAATGAGCGCTTGCAAGATTGAGTTTGGAAAAAAATACTGACTAATGTGCAAATAATTCATAAAATCCCCCGGTTGCACCGTTGTTTTTACGCATCTTCATCACCTCGGGTTCACAGTAATTCAGCAGCTTCCCCAGATTCCAGTGGTTTGGGCACCTCCTTACACTTCAGCTCATATGGACGTTGTTAGCATTCAGTAGACCCTTCAAGTGTTTGTTCCACTCCGTCTCCGACGTTATAACGTGCAATCTGTTTCTGTGACTGTATGATAAACATATGTGGAAGTTAGTTAGGCCACGTACCAGTGTATTAAAGTTTTCTCACCCAGCTACTTACAATTTTAGGACAATGCATGTTGTGTTAGAAATGGGCTGGTTGATTCTCCTAATTAACAGATTGCCGTACCACAACCCGAAACGTTCGATCCACTCCTTAGCCTCGACAGTGTTACTCTGCAGATTGGTCAGTGGTCCTGATTGGTCACCGAACAGTTTTGTCGTGTTATGATCTGAAAACAGCGGCGTTCGCCAAAGCACCACATTAACTGTGGTCAATAATCCCGTAGTCAGGCCTAATCGATCCGGCTACAGTTAGCGGCCGGATTAAACTTAATGAGGGATGCAAAGTTGTAAGTGAACCCTGTGATAACATGAGGGGTCACATAATGTTTCGTATGTTAGTTTAACTTGATGACTTGGTGAGTCCGTGAACAATTAAAAGGAGTAAAATCGAACAGTTGATGTTTTTAAAATGGGATACAATATATCTCTGACTGTAATCAGTCTGTGTGAGTTTAGAGAGAATTGTACACTTTGGACAAACCGATTCACTAAACACTGAGACCACATGGACATGTAAAACTTACAGGTTGAGTGTTTTCGGATTTGAAAGCAGATTCTGTATACCACATCGACGGCTGATTACTTGACAAAATTACAAAAGGCATTTGTTCCACAATTGGACCGATACACGTTTCCATACCACTGAACCGACAGTACGCAACCAGACTATCACGCCAGTGTCCCCCGTTGGGATCGACGTAGAAAACACCTGTGGAAGGATAGTTTGAACCAAATTAATAACGCAAAATTAGACACCGATTACATCATCACAGTTGGATTCACTGAGTAGCTGCAGAAGCAGCAGCAGCGAGGACAACAACAACAACGATGAGGATCACCTGCTCTAAATGAGTGGGCATTCGGTCGACCTGAATGGATACATGAACTGACGGATTTCAACTATACATCAACTAATAACTTTGGTTCTCAAGTACCAAGATGTTATGATGCCAGTGAGAAACGTTGTAAAATACTTCATATTTTTGAAAATGCACGCACTTTTACAACTTTCACTTGTAGTAACTCATTTTTAACATGGATCTATCCGTCATTGCGTACCTTCAGAAGTAGTATTGACATGTTCGTACACGATACCACGAAACTTGTACACGTTTACTACAACGCTTGGCTGCCGTAGGTCCTACAACCATCCGGTGACGGTTCTAAGCTGTTTGGTCTCACACTCTAGACGTGAATGAAGTGACTGTTCCCTACAAGGTCCCTGAAGAGAATTGCATGTTAGAATTCTGGCTTTTGATTGGGTTTCAGTCAGTTTGGAGAGCTGCATGCTATAAACGGCGTGCACTCAGCCAACTAAGAAACTCAGCTAGGAGATCGGAACTCTCACGTTTGGATTTAATTAGTCATTATTTCTTCGTTTTAGGTGGGCCCTTCTTATGATTCAGAGGATATATGGGATATCTATCAGTGCCAGATTATGTGTTGACCATTTGGTGAAGTCTCGGTTACACGTTTCAGTCATTACACAATTGAGTAAAGCGTGATATACCACCTGTCTTTCGTACAAATGATATTCATTTCTGAAACCCTGCTTGGGATGTCTGTTGATAAATCATTCGTGGGTAGTTTCTCTCATAGTTATCTTTGTCAAACAAAGGAAATTTGTTGCATTACCTGACTAACAAACTGTGCGAAATTTGTCAAAAGGATAAGCAGAATAATCAGTTTAAGTTAACCAGGAATGTATTCCATGATAAAGGCTACCAGAACGGCACTTAGACCTGAAACGCAGGAGGTAGGAAAGGAGGCGTTGTTCATTTGGGTGCCTTGCAAACGTGACTAAGCCACAGAATGGACAGCAAATAAACCCAATCAGCACGAATGGTTTGACAACAAAAGTAGACTGTCAGTTCAGACATCTATGTGTATCTACTCATTCACTTGTTCCTGTGGAGCAGGTTATATTGGTCGAACGTCAAGACAACTTTCGAAACGAATCCGAGAACACCACTCACGTTGATTTGGACAGGTGTAACAAGATCGGCCAACAGTGCTATCCTCTCCCATCTGGTTGGAAGTATCAGGCGGACACTAATCAAGCCCTCTAAGTGGTCTCTAGGTCTATGTAACCCAACAAACACCGTTCAAATTGGAACTCTCTGTACTATCGAGACTGAGAATCAGGTTGTTTGGTCCAGTATTACGTCATTCAAAGCGGTTTGTTCAGGCTTCGAATCCACCAGGTGGATGGTTAACCTGCACGGCTAAGCCGATAGAAGAGTGTGAATTGATGGATCAATCAAACCATCACCAACCGATTAGTCAGTGACCTAGTGTCTAGGCCACAAGTCTGATCGATATCTCGATCTAACTCTATCAACTCCTTATATAATTGTACCGGCCTGAAGATGAATTATCGAAAACATATGTTCGTCCTATATGTCCTCACTTCTCATTATAGTAGTGGGCACATGTGCATCGACGAGATAGTTGTATTCACATTGACCGTTACATACAGCGTCTCCATTTCACAAGATTGATGTGTTTTTGGGTCATCGAATGCCCGGCATTGTAATACGGTTAGCTCGTAGCACTGGCCAACGACCAACGACTCCTGAGAATCTGATGCAGAATAACTTTGTAGATTACGGGTGTGTAGACGCCACCGCACACAGTTTTTGTGTTCTTGATGTGGGTAAAGTGTTACATTAGCTCAAGATATGGAAATGTTGAAGAGCAACTTTGGCAGGATTCCGAACTAAGATCGCTAAGGTGGTCTGATGTAAATCTGGTCACTTTTCTAGCAGTTTCAGTATGTAAGACTATGTACTGAAATTGTACTGGTTGGACTAACATCGAACGTGCAATCAGGTCGAGAACAATGCTCTCCACTATGCACCGGAAACAGAAAGTCGGCAGCTGTTTTCGTTTATTTCTGAATACACGCACTTTTATGTAGCAGTACCTAATGCAATTAATTAGATAGAGTGAGATGGATGAATATCAATCAATCTGTGTTCTCTCAGTGCTTGCGTCGAGGAACTTTCACCTGTTTGACAGTTTTTAGATCAACGGCATCAAAGTAAGCTGGACACTATCTAGTAAGGGTAGTCGTGTCGTTCCGGTCGACGGACAAGTAATTATGACGTACTGTCATCCGCAAATTGTTATGCCGGAGCCTATGATCACCATATAATGTCATAAATGTTGTTTATGCTACCCTATATACCACATCAGCGAGATAGAGAAATGGATTCCAGCTGTTCAGCAAGGCAGGATCTCTAGGTAGAGTCTTCAACATTACACTGGTTTACTCATAGTGAAGTAGCCCACATTCAGGTGACACCAACCCCTACACCTGTACGGAAGGTAATCGGTAAGTTTAGTTGATCCACTTTGTATGAATAACTACAAAAATTCTCTCAGTCAGCTCCCGATCACTTAGGTTACTGCTATGTTTCATATACTTCACAGACGATGCAGTCAAAAAATCAGAATGAGTGTTTACGAACCAAGCATGGAGAAAGTGTGTATAGGCGGTGCGGCAGTAATTTCATCCATTGGACTCTGTACTCATACTAAACCCGAGAATAACACCGAGAAGCGAAGAAATAACTCAATTAATTCATGGAAAAAAAACAGAACCAAGACTTGAACTCCACAAACGAAACTTCGATCCAGCTGAAGCGAACTACGACGATCTTTCATCATAGTGACCACCTCTGGAGAATTGGTGGGAGGGCCACTGTGCGTTGGGATCCAGTGAGAGACAGAAACACTTAATTTTGGGGGGAAATGTTACTACTTGCTGGCAGCAAGTAGTTCGATGTAACAACACCACTAATCATATGTTACCATCTATGGACTGGTTGTCATCGCAGGCGACGTTGGAACACTAAAAGCTCGATGTCATCGAAATTCCGGACCTCAACAAATATGAACAAATGGAAGTGAGCAAAAGAATGATTTTTACTTTCCTTAGTTGTTGCACTTCCTTTTCTCATAGACTATTCTTTTCTCATAGACAATCCAATGATTTGCCAGGTAAATAATTGAGAACTTTACCGTTGTAAGTTGTTGAAAACGTTTCAACAGCTGCTGTTAAGCATGGGCTAAATGGATAACACATTTAATATGTCAGGCCTGTTACGCGGTACGGAAGTATGGTCGTTGTCTGCACTTCACATGCTCGCCAGAGGTTGATAGCAGATGGTCGCAGACTGTAGAACGATTATCGTTGAGTGTTGACCGATCGAACCGGACATGTAGACGACAACTGTACTGCTTGGCATATCTGCTCCAATGTGGACTGCCTTTTCCACAGCCAAGCACATTTGTACAGAATGATACCTTGATGTGTATTGTGGTTGACTATGGCAACATTAGGGATTCAGGTTATGGGTGTTGGTTTAAGCTGATGGCCTAACGGTAGTTCAGAATGTGAGCAATAATTCATCACAATAGGGATAAGACCGATTTGGAGCGCCGGACTTACAAATACAGACAAACACACTGGAGTAGGTCAACAGGCAATAATAAGGTCTATGACATCAGTGGAGTTACAGCGGTTTAGACCAGTTTTCACATTAGCACGAACAAACCTGTCTATGTTTTCTAGGCCGTTCGAGGATTGAGGACGGGCGACTGACTGTAACGAGTTGTCTGCGTACGATGTTGAGCCGAGTTTTCGTTACAGTAAATGAGAGACCGTGACTTTGAACAGGGAACTTCCCTGAACCTGATATGTGTTCGGGGTTCAGTGTTTACTATGGAGAGGGTTGCCATTGTACATAGTAAAAGGTTTATCAACAGTCATGAAGATGTAGGAGTGGCAGTTAGTATGAACAGTTATACTTGTACTAGTGAGATTTTTATAGGTGTATGCTTGTTTTAGTGGAGCTTTCGAGATTCCGTTCTTGTAGACGAGATCGATGCTGACTTCCAGGTTACTGTTTTGTGGAATATTCATAGCCTAGCAAATTTGTAAGAGGTTGTCACTTGAACACCACTCACGTTTGAACATTGCATTCTCATTCAAATAGACCCTAGATAGATAACGTTTAAAATGAACTTCATTCTACTTAGAGTACGTCACTCGTACAATTTATTTTTCCGACATGGAGTTGCACACATTTAGACAGGTGTATTTAGCGTTACTTAGATGTATATACAGGACTCCTAGACTGGTACCGGAGTTGGTTACTCATAGCTTATTTAGATGAGGAGTAGACGCTGACAGGGGAGATTCCACGTGAGTGGCATGATGAATGATGTAGAAGGATTGAAACGGTATACAGACATCACTATCCCTATCGAGCGAATTAAGAAAAATTATTCAAGTTGAGCTGTGTTGAGATGAGTCCACGACAGTGCACAAATATACCTCCCCTATTATGGTCTTTGACACTATGATAAACTGGAATATTGCAGATAGCTCTTAATATGACCAGTATAACTGTTCCAAATGAACAGCATTGTATCAGTTCTCAGTTGTCGACAGCAGTTGGAAAAACGGACAGATCCGGGGTGAAAACGTGATCGTCAAATTCGAGGGAAAAACGGATTACCTTCCATGCTTGGCGGGGTGGAACGACTGTTATGCTTATGACAGGCATTGGACGTCTATATTACGCGGATCTCCAGCTGCAAAACAAATCGATCGATAAATACATGGCTTCGAAGACACCTTTTACTTTCCAACTTCGTGAGGATGTTCATGCACGAATAATTCATATCGATGTTCTGTCACGGCGACCAAATGATCGACTGATTAATCAGCCGCTTTTCTGTAGTATGCACTATATCCCCTTCAATTCCAAGCTGATGCAACCTTGCATCAAGGACACGAACTGAAATTTCGATTTTGTTACGCGACGATTTTGAACGGAGATAAAACACGTTGAAAGGTGAGTTGGAAATGAACATCAACAACCAGTGCCAACCGTTTTAAACTGTAAGAAATAATCCGATTACATACATGGGGGCAAATTGATAAGGCTAACATGTATACGCAGAATAACTGAAAATAGGTCTGTTTTGATTGTTTGTGGGAAGTCAATAGACATCTAGGCTTTATGGACAGTTGCTATGCGCGTTCCTGGGTTTTCCAGTTCGAGTGAATAAAAGTTATTCAGCTTATCGGAAATATCATTGAATTGTTAGTACAGTGATTTTGAGAGGTGCAAAACTGTGATTATGTTAGTATTCATATATGCAGTGAGTTGAAAGAAATTAATTTCCTACTAGTCCATCTTGACATACCGTCTTGTTTTGCCGGGTAATCTCGTTTAAGGTCAGCACACGTTCTGGCCGGATCGAACTGAGTACCGCTGCCACTGAATAGACCATGAACTAGGCGACCAACGCGACGCAGGGCCTCAAATACATCTTCATTCTAGTATATCAAAACAAAAGCAGTAAAATTGAGAAATTAGATTTTACAAACATAGAGTAACATATAATGAAGTAATGCGAAGCTAACCCGGGCCCATTGCATGCTGTAAAGTTGTGGAGTCCACTATCATGAAGCTATTTGGTTCGTACGCCCAAAGTTTCCACAGCCTCATGTTAACGCGAATCGGAAGTCGTAATGAGAAGACGGCGAATCTGCAAACAAACTTTATTTATTGATTTACTCACCGTTCACAAGCGGACTTCAACGCAACAGTTAAAGGCGCTAGGGAGTTGGACGTGAGAGAACCTCAAGCACAACCGCACGGCAGCCGCCAGAGAGGACGAATGTCGACGGAACTCCAGTCGACCTTCAGAATTCAAACAAGCGTCAGACTGGTTGGGCGGCGTTCCCAACGGTGATAGCTAAAACATTGTTATCCTAGTGAATGTAGCCTATAGTAGTAAGATGGCGCGGATTCATTATACAGCCACGACTAAAACTGCGATACCTACGCCAACACACTAACTTTGATGTTAGTGGTTTGTAGTAAATTTACATTCACAAGATAATGTGAACAGGCACGGTGGTACTGGTAAGGCAACTCTCACGTCGCAGGGAGTTTAGGATTTTGGGGACGTCGAAGGTGATCTCACTCCACCATAATCGTGGGAATCGCAACAGGATATCCAATTATCGAGATTGTGGTTTATCGAGACGGAATGAAATCATTAATTCCCATCCCTGTGAAGTACTCACAGAGTGTGTTAGTGAACGAAGCTAAGGATAACTGTCACCGCCATCCCGGGATTTGTTTTGTTTTGAAAACCAATTTTCCATTGCTCTGTCATCCCGGAAGCCATCTGTTTGTCGTTTGCTTGCATTGTCCCGCACGTCCCAGAAGTGTGAATCTGGCCGCAAAAATTCGGAGGGCTTACCCGAAGGGCAGGCCAAGTAACCAAGTCCAGTGAGGAAATCGGTACCACACATCGCTGTAACCACAGCCGGACGAAGTGCCACGAGAGGGGGGGGGGAGGTTACGCGCATTTCCAGTCAAGTTGCTCGGCCCCACCGTCCAATGTTTTGGCCACCACGATTTACGATCGATAACACCTGGCTGTTGACAAACGTTTCTGCATACGTTTTAGCGTTTGGAAAACACCGCATGCTGGTTCCCAGTCATTGCGGATGAAGAATGACACAGACTTATAAATTACTAGTAATTTATAAGTCTGTGTCATTTTTGAATGCAGCTTGTTAGAATCCATCGCTTCGTGAAAAAATTACCGTGATAATGGAAACCGATAGTGAAATGTCGTGATGTTACTTCTTTCATTTGTACCCACCGATGCATGCTGGATCCCAGTGCTGCGCTGTTTTCCAAACGCTGAAACGTATGCAGAAACGTTTGTCAACAGCCAGGTGTTATCGATCGTAAATCGTGGTGGCCAAAACATTGGACGGTGGGGCCGAGCAACTTGACTGGAAATGCGCGTAACCTCCCCCCCCTTCTCGTGGCACTTCGTCCGGCTGTGGTTACAGCGATGTGTGGTACCGATTTCCTCACTGGACTTGGTTACTTGGCCTGTCCTTCGGGCAAGCCGCTTTGGTCTGGACTCCGAATTTTGTAGCCAGATCCATACTTCTGAGATGTGCGATACATTAAAAGGAGCCGGAAGGACGTTGTGTTGCACCAAACCGACTGGGTCGGTCTGTCAGTGGTAGAAGTAAGTGGCAGAACAAACTGTCAACACAAAATCGCTTAGTGTACTCGAATTGAAATAATCTCGGCAGTAACTGTTTTTGCTGATGAACAGACTTTAGCCGGTCTGATACAACTCAACGAGTTCTGCTGTGCACTTTGCCTATGTCGACTTGGTATTTATCGCTTGCGTGATGGGTAAAGCTAGCACTGGTGGACGTTTCACCCATCTGTTGCTATGGGAGTTGTTTGGTGGTCCCTAAATCGTTTCCATAGGAACGGAATCGTACACACTAAATATTCTGTAGGCTAAAGAGAGAGAGTAAAGATTAAGTAACAGTAAAAGAGTTTTGGACCCGCACTTCAAGGCTGAAAGTGATTTACGTTGAAATCTACGGGGACAGTGCACTGCATGCTCTCATTAGTATGAGAACAAAATCAAGGATTGACAGTTTAGCCAATGTGTTACAGATGAACTGCAAATAAACAGAAATAAGCTGGTGATGGAATCATTGAATGGACCACTTCAACTGGACAGGCTTTGTGTGGCTGAGCGTAAAATTACCCAGAAAACAGTTCGCCCATGGAGTTTGTATGTCAAATCCGAAATCGTCATTCAACCCGACAGAATTTTTTGGTTTCATTTGTAAGTACTGAGTAGCTTTAGTTGATAATTCAAGTTTGCCAAGCCATGAAATTGTTTAACTAGCCTGATCACCTATTATTACGATGAACACTTTTAAAATGCTTCCTCCATTGGAGAAGAAATCTAGAAACTTTAAGTTTAATCTAATTTCAAACACAGTGATAGATCTGTCTCAGAATGTGTGGTGTTGAATTCACTTAAAGTATTTGTCCGTTTTGAACTTAATTTTTGGGTGTTTCTTGGTATACGGTCGGCAGAATACCATTCGACAGAGCGTTGCGCGCTTAAACTTGATAGTATCTGTCACTGACAGCCAACGTACCGATTTCATTACTTCATGAGTTTGCGTAGAAATATTACCATAACAGACTGTATTATAACAATTCGCACCAACAATTGATAAGCCGGTTGAAGTGTTTTCCTTTTAATAACGTCACATAAGCAGTTAAATTTTTAGAAACGACGATATCACGCTACAAGCACGTATAGTTTTGTTGCTTGAGTAAATGTCCCCTTTTAATTCCAAGCGTATCTCAACGGTCATGAACTCCAGTTTGTTTCCGGACTAGTTCTATTGTCTCGGTTGACCATCGCACTAACGTTTGATAAGACGAATTAAACGTATGCAAAGGAGAGTGTAAAGGGCAGTTAGCTTTCCGAAATTGTAGCTGGCCTTCAAGACGCTAAGTAATGAGATCAGTGGGCTTGATACGTTCGAACTGAGCAAGGGTTGCAGGTAATTAAAATCAACGAAAATTGTTGATGAATCCTAAACTGTCCTAGACTTCAATCATTCGGGCAAACTTAAACAGTGTTGATTTTCTCACGCTTTCAGTCCCACCCCTACAAACACGGGAAAAGTAGTTTCCGCATTAACATTCATTTCTTGCTAACGGGGCAACATAGAATAATGGTCTTTACATACAAGTGTTTATCTTCTAACCGTTTTATTTGAATGGTCAAGTCTTGATTACCAAATTATCGCTATATTCTACGTAGTACTTACCTCATCATTAGGATCGGCTTCGTAGCTAGGATCCAATTCATCTTCTGTCCAACGACGTGTTCGACGATGTGCTTGATCAGACTAAATTATCAACGTGTAAGAAAGCGAATAATAACCTCCAACAGATTCATTAGACTCAAATGCAACAGTAGGATTATGATGATCATGAAAAGGCTTAAAAGGAAACAAATACGTCTAGTGTATAGCTACCAGGGATATAAGCTGCAGAAGGTTAGATTTAGGTTTTATTCTGCCGGCTGTTGATAACAGGCAGTTATGAATTCAGTGCTTTGCAAAAGTGAGGTGGAAAAGATT
The DNA here is from genome assembly GCA_014220965.1 of Paragonimus kellicotti. Taxonomy (NCBI): domain Eukaryota; kingdom Metazoa; phylum Platyhelminthes; class Trematoda; order Plagiorchiida; family Troglotrematidae; genus Paragonimus; species Paragonimus kellicotti. The sequence continues at coordinate 21,712 of LOND01000999.1, forward strand.
TGGGTAGTTCAGTGACAGATACAGTTAAACCTTGATAAAAACACCGACCTCTAATACCATCATCTACTTAGTGATACCATTTTTTTAATTAATTAATTTCGGGTTTATTAGGTGTCATTAAGCTTAGTCCAGACAGTAGGGCAACCTCTTTATATAATACTTATAATGCCCCCGTCGTGGTATAAGCTCCACTCTCATAGTATACGGATTAGTGACATATGCCAACTTACCTCGGTAATACTGTCAGTGGTCAGATCTCGGTGCAAACCATAGTCACACGGCAAGAGCGTTTAGCATCAGGGGGCTGTCCGAACATGGGTCACTCCTGTTATTGAGTGGAGGTTTGTTTGCTTCAATAACGCTGTTTGTGTACAGCATGAGAATGCTCGTGAACTGACCACACATGTCACGGCAGTATACAGGGATGAGTGCATCAAAACACGAGTGAACGGAATGAGTGTTCACAACGGTGTTAAGACTATCCACTCGGTTGAAATGTTGGTACATTTGCCGCGGTTATGCTCAGAGGTCTGTCGGTGTAAGTTCTCTCACTCCACCAACAGTGATATTCTTGTTTGACCGTTCCCGAACGGCACAAAATATGTTGGGAAATATATCGAGTTCTGCTATGTACTTCCAGCTTTTCTCTACAGCCTTAAAATATAGCGCTCTTCTGTGAATGAGCCCAAACAACGCAAACGTGTGAGGAACGTGGCAAAATTTGGCCTCTCAAATTGGAGGACGTCAACACTACTACATTATCAATGTCAATGTTCAGTCGCATGTATGTGGTGATCTCAACGTTCAAGTAACAGTTTGGCTAAGAAAGAGACCTGTTATTGAGGATCAGTGAGTCCGTTCGCTCACTGTTTAAGGGTGCCCATTTAATGGTGATCGAATGAGATGCCAAGGATATCAACCTATCGTCTCCACATCGAATGTTGTGTCGGTATCACGGGTGATTGGCAACCGATTCTGGGTGGGGAAACAATGATTTGGCGTGAAGAAATGAGAAGAGTTACCAGTATGCGGGGAACAATAGGTCGGGTTCGTCTCTCGAACTGGGGCTGTCATGACACATGAAGTCGGTGGCCAACAACGTGAGGGGAGATGGTGGCTAATCGGATTTAATTGCATGAATGTAGCCATCCATTTTGGTTGGCTATCAAATGTAATCAGCGAGGTAGGACAGTGAAAACCGCAAGGAAAACGTCTTGCAGATGATATCTCACGTCCGTTTGCAACTTAATTGTCTTCGTTTTCCAGATGTATACATCTCAATGATGGGCATTCAAGTTTGGCTATAGAGTCATCGTATAGTAAATTCCATTCCCTTTCCACGCTTCATGCTTGGAAGTTAGGACTCTATTTTTCTCGTGGTTGTGTGGCAGTTCAGCATGTATGTCAAATCATTATGTACTGTTGTCGATGGTGATGATGATACTGATACTGAGTATAGGTATTCCAGTGCGATATGTTTAGACTGAAATACTCTGGAAAATGGTGCCAGGGAACCCCAGTGAGTCATCCTTAACCTGCAGCGCAATTTGACGCTCGCTTGGAATTCCGAAAAAAATTATGTTCAGAAGATTGCGTAAAAGCACGCTAGTACACTTCAGTAAGTGAAGTCCTGGAACGGTGGTCGTGATTTCGGGCAAACCAAAGCTCATGTTTTGAACGCCGTCATGCTTTAGTGAACAAAGCTGAGTGAAATTAGAAGCTTAGAGTATACAGCGGTAAATAAATGTTTTCGCATTGAGGCAAGCGTAACATAATTTCCAATGGATAACTTACCAACATTTCGGAGTCGCCATCCCTCGGCCTACTAAATACATGAGTGTAATCCGTCTTGAACTCCCCAGGCGAACCAGGCAAACCCTGTAAGAAGAGTGTTTCGTTTAAGACCCTTGGTATCAGAGGAAGAATAATGATAGTTTATTTTTTGGCGAATAAGAATTAAATACGTTACCTTATGTTTAATTGAGAGGTGGATTATGTATTCATTCAGTCTGCAGTACATCAAATGTTATCTCCCAAACTTTTTATGGAGCTGATTTTAGCAATCTCGTACACGTTTCAGTCAGCCCCTTTCAGAAGTTCACTAAACTGGAGTTTCGTTTTGGTTAGAACTGAATCTCAGTCGATGTGTTTGCGAGGTAACCTTATTGACCACTGCAACATTGCTGTCACATTGGGCACGAATGCATCAACACATCGGGGAGGTCAATCACAGCCGCTTGTAAGCAAAGTTCACATTGTACCGTTGTCTTAAAAAAGACAAAGTGATTATCCTGTTAACTCTGCACAGAAGCTTTTCTGAGTACGAAAGCTGGAATCAAATGTGAATGACGCTTAATTCAAACGAATCAAAAGCCCTGATCACCTATCGGCAAACTGGAATTTCCGGCAGTTCCCAGTTAATCTCCTCAAAGTTCAACCTAGCGCCAACTTTACTCTGAGATCGCTCAGCCGGGACCTCTTTCATACTAATGATATCTGCAGCATTAAAGAGCTATTGTCTGAGGTCCTTGTGAATAGAGTCATATGATGGTCAAGTGACTTACTGGAGAGTAAGTACGCGAACCGAGATAAAAGATAGTGTCCGATCATTAGAAAATGTATAGGTCAGAACAAAAGTTATGTTAAAAACATCACGCCTATGACTTGACTACAGAGAAGGGGTTTCATCACTTCATGAAGGCGAAAGGCAATCTCAACGACTAACCTGTTGTTGCGAACCTACGGTTAAGATATATATATATATATATATATATATATATATATATATATATATTGCACGTCTTTCCGCAGTTATTGCATTTTTCGGGCTCTAAAAGGTCCCGAATGAAGTGCTTTGAGATAGATTGTTCTGAACGGATTATCCGATGTGGACTGTTTACGAAAACTTGCTTGTTTGACCAATGACTAGGTGTAGATTTCGGTTAACACATCAAACACGGTCTTGGCACTAAACAAGTCTGTTAAGTTATTTGTAAAGCACATCCAATGTATGCTAAGAGTCTTATGAAAATGTTTTAATCTACAGCTGAGGCGGCTATAGTCAGCTCATTAAGGCGAAATATGTACAAACCAAGAAATTTCATCAAACAGAGTTATCATAACCATAGATAAGAAAAGATGCTATCTGCACGTAACTTTTTGGATGACAAAACTCCCGACTGCTTTGCTCCCTCTGTTTTCTCGTTAAATGCACTATTAAGTTATACCACACCTATTCTATTTTGTCACTCGTCCTGCTTGGCCTGCTAAAATTGCTGACATGCTTATTATGTTACCACTGCTTCTGATTTGTTAGCTGACATTGAGTTCCAAAATGTCTCTTGAAATCTTATATAGGATCTCCTAAAAATTGACGCCAGAAACGGGATATAAAGAGGAAATCTCTCAACAACTTTTGTTAACTTACCTCAACTGTGCTTCACAAACCGACCTTCGAACCACAAGCCATACAAAAATCTACGGTTGAAGTTCAATCTTGGTACTCCTAACTCCACCTTGATTTCAGGAAGCATATGAAACGTTCACTTATTTTGGGTCGACGGAACTACTAAAGTCATCTTCCTTGACTCATAGTCAGCTTAGGTTCGGCTTATTCAGAGATAACAACCAGTAAAATCAGTTTCCGTCCTGCATTTTTAAGCCATATAAAGATTGTCACTTTTCATTAAAAATGTTAGGTTATTAGAAGACGGAATCGATAAGTTCTTAACAGTTTAAATGATTTCTAACTAATGAGTGGGAAAGGAGATGCAATGACCTTTGTGATGAATAAGATTCTTTAATTATTTTTACCATGTCTTTATGAAACTCGCTGACTCAGCAAGTCATAATCGAGAGTTTGCCGGATAGCACTAACACCCGCTGAAGGTCATACTGAAGGCAACAGTACTTTTCATGAATGAACGAGTGTTTGTTGTTCATATGGTATGCTGGTGTGAATCGTAAACAACGACAAACATTAAAGTTCGGGCCCCATAATGACTTACTAACTCCAATAAGAAGATGTCTACTTCGGCTTTATTGTTAAATCAACTCGTATAGACTGTTATATGGATCAGATGCAGTGTAATGGATACATCTGCTGCGAATCCACTGGGATAATCATGAGTAACGCCCTATATGCTTCCCGTGGATTTTTCTGGGACTTGCATGTAGAGATGCGTAAACCGAATATTGAATTCAGATAACTTACTTCAAACATCATCAGTATCGGAACTAATGGAACGATAAAAATGTCTAAAACCTCTAACCGTCTTAAAGCTCCTTAGGATTGGTAGATATGTTTGCACTAGGAATACTTATCCCAGAGGTGGAATTGAAAAAAAATAGTTCATTTTGCAAACTTTTCAGTGGTATACGTTACAAGTAATCTATTGCTTTTCAGCACTCCGTGGATGGATGAAACCGGTCATGAAGATGTTGGTATTACTATTATTTCTAACGTACTGTAGTTTTATCAAAGACAATTGGTCATAAAATGAACAAACAGAACGTTTGAGGGTGACACCTCTTACAGCTGCTTCCGAAACGATGTTCGTGACAAGCGACCAAGTGCATATGAGCTTCGGCTCGTAACACGAAGGCTTCTAGTTAAAAACTGAAATCTCGCTATCAGTATCTGATGAGCACTGAGGATCGTGGGGTGTTAGTTCACTTGCGATAAAATAATACGAATTATACATCCGCTTACCTGCAATCCTGGCGGTCCGTCCGGTCCAGGCGACCCAGGATCCCCCGGTGGACCTTGTAATCCGGGCAACCCCTAGCGAAGAAGTAATAGGACGGTTGCCATATTCTTATCAATCCGGCTATACAGGGCATCAACACCAAATTTTCTTATGGACACTTTAATGGATCCTTCACATAAACCCTTGTACTGTAACTGTCGAAATACCCTCTGCACTGTGTCAAAAGCAGATAGTTTAGTTTAACATGTTTTAAGCATACGCTACCATTGCAAAATATTGAATCACAAGTAAGTGTGGCCCTGTCCACTTGTTCAAATTCTGTAGGACAGACTTTGGCCGACAGATCGGCGAATTTAGGAGTTACGTTATTTCACGAGTCAGAGGACAGATTTTCTCACCGAGGTGTTATAGTGCGCTCAAAAATCAACGAACGCTTAACAACCATTTTGTACTTACCATGGCACCAACTAGACCGGCTGGACCAGGGTTACCAGGAACTCCTCGTTCGCCTTTAGGACCAATTCCACCCTGTATGAAGGACCAATGAAAAACGAAATGAACATCAGCACTCACGAGGTCAGTAGTGCAAATACGATTAAGCACACACCAGACCGTTCAAGTCAGCACTCACCACTGGGCCCGGTGGTCCGGCCGTACCCGGCGATCCTGGTATACCTGGAGGGCCACCATCACCAGGTGGACCCATAAGACCCATGTTCCCCGCAGCACCTCGGTCACCGATATCACCTGGTTTACCGTCTGGTCCGAGACTGCCCTTCTGACCAGGAATTCCAGCATCTCCAGGTTCACCTCGCTTACCCTGGAATCCTTGTTCACCCTGTTTACCAGGTGGTCCAGGATTCCCTGGCCTACCGTGTGATCCCGGTGGCCCCTGTACACCCATAGGTCCACGCTTTCCTCGCGGTCCAGCCGGACCCCGTTCGCCTGGTGTGCCGCGTGATCCAGTGGCCCCGGGTGTGCCCATCATACCACGATTTCCATCTGGGCCTTGTGCACCTTCTTCACCTCGCGGTCCACGTTTACCAACCTGACCCATCTTACCCGGTGGACCAGGAAGTCCAATACGTCCTGGTGGACCCATGTTTCCGGGCGGACCCTGGAAATAATCAATAAGTTAGACAAGTCTACATAATGGTTGGATAGAAACTTCTGATGATAGCTAAGATCGAGTGGGTTCTAAAATGTATTTGTCCATTTATTTGGATATGGTAAACAGAAACCCCTCTCATGAAGTAGCTTCACTTCAATCAATTTTACCGATTAAAACTGTGTACAAGATTTTTGAAAGTAAACAAGGTGTCATTTTCCCGTTTTTGCATGACCACACTAAACTTTGTTGTACCAACTGTCATTTAATTTGCAGCTGTAATTCAGTTGTCTATTTGCAACGTTGATGTCGAAGGCTTGAATCTTGGCCAACGGTTCCAAACCGTTTTAGCACGAGGCACAAGTGTCCAGAACGTACCATTCCGCTACCCAAATAGATTGATTAGCTGGCAACACTGGAAACAATTTTATTGAAAGGCACAATAAGAATAAACAGCTTTCATCCATTCGACTCTAAATGTTATTGGCCCCCTAGACTTTCAGTGTTTAATAAAGGTTGGTGAAACCCTGCTTTCACGTTAGCAGTGAGGAGTAGGTCATTAGAATGACTAAATTCATGTAGTTTGTTAATTAGGAGAATGCACGTGTCAGTAAACTGGAAATGACTGATTTGCGCAGGTATGTCGTAGGAAATTCTGGTGGAAAATTCCCGTTTTTTTGTGGGCTAAAAATGACTGCATCACGCAGAATAACGGTGTTAAGGTGGATTCTGCTTTATGAATTTCAATTTACGTCGATTAAAATAACCCCTCTTGACGTATAGGCTCAGCATGTTATCCTGACGGGAGCTGAATTGCAGGGAGCGTTGAATGAGACATCGAGATGATTCACAAACACACAGGAAGCACCTTGAATCGGTTCTTGTGCGCGTGCGCTACAGCATGATATTTCCTCAATCGATTGAGTTAAATTCAGCCGACACTAAATACAATCACTCAACAGCTGCAGAATTTGAGGTGTTATCCATGAGATCGGTAACACAAGTTTGGACGGCTTTTATGAATTCAACCCTAACCTCTCTCCACTTTGCACGCAAACAAGAGTTTTCACATAATTGTATGAAAGTTAAACGATAGTGACAACCAGTGATATATTGCTTTCGTTAATTTCAATGATGATTGCTATCGGATCTTCAGATACCGTAATCCGGTCATGCATGCATCATAAGCTCGACTGCTGTTGTTCGTATTCAGGTTTGAATTAAGTTGCATATTATCGACGAGCTCTGAAAAAGCGAGAGTCGCACTTATTGCTTTTGTCTGGAAGCAGTCAGCTGATGAACGTACGTGAACATGTCCAATTCCAGAAGCCACAACTTGCTCCTCAAAAAGAGCAGTTTTGTTCATTTGCTGGGCAAGTTTGATCACAGCTCCTAGACATCAACGTTAGCACACACTTCTCTTCATGCTATCCGCAAAATTCTCGAGGTAAGACTGACACCTAATTTACCGTGCATGAATGGATAAATTGCTTATTTTAAGGACACAGCATGTACAACAATAATCAGCACTTTGAAATAGCGAACATTATTAGTCGCGAAGCACCGGCTAATGACCTCAGAAGTGACCGACCCAACGACTGCTTTTCATCTTCCGTTCTCATCTCAAAAGAAGCCGCTGGTGCGGCATGTAAAAACTGTCAGCCTTTTTCATACGTGAAAATGGGACCGCTTATTGTGCTGTGGCTGCATCGTCAGTAAGCAGGAAGGCGTTACACGTTGGCTGTTGTGTATTCTGTTTTTGGAATTTTGTATGCTTGTGCCGTCTATATTAAACACTTCCACGGATGCTGGAAAGTTTATGTGAACAATTACTGTGCAATTTTAGTCTTTGTTCTTTCGCATTCAAACTAGCACATACCCTCCTAACAATTCTAGTGAGTAACATAAGTGAAATAGCCAAAAACATCTGGAATAAACTCATTCATAACATCTCGCTTTTGGTGCTCACTAAAGTGAAGCGTGTAACATTCTCATTCGTCGACTATGGTTGAAGTTAAAGCAATCCCAACGGACCAGCCTACTCTTGGCCAGGCCATAGTTCGTGAACGGTAGGTAGCTCAGCGATCTATGGACTAAGGCGGCCACTCCGTCAATCCGTACTGGGCGTTTCCTGTCAGTCTGTCTTAATGATTTCTCCCTGGATAATGCGTCCGATTAGTTACTCCAAATGTGTGAATATCCGCTGTACAATTTGACCTTCACCTTTTGGCCAAAAAGTAACTAAGGTCGTTGCCAGTAGTCAGATGGCATGAACCAGACATAAAAATGTCACTGTTCTCTATCTTGACCTGTTGCAATTTTCCGTGTGTGTATCCGCTTCTCGTCATCTATCGACAATTTGTTGACCTTCGTCAACCCGCATGCCGGTATTGCCTTTCAATCAATGAACGTATATTATCGTATGAGACATGGCGAGGGCATGACTGATCCGTACTGATCAAGATGATGAAAAAGTCGTTAACGGTAACAGTAATAAGATTTTTCATTATGAGCAAGTAAACAACCTCGTAGCGGATCGGAATGGGAGCAGTGAAATTTACGTGCATTGCACACACAATGTACATTTTTGATAAGTGAAAATAGACGACTGGTCTGGAAAGTTGTGGTCTTGTTTGGTAGAAGTTCTGTCGTGGATAGTTATTTGGATTCAGCCGAAATTTAACGTTACTACAAATGTCGTTGATGGAGCTCAGTAAACTGGTGAACAGTGATAACTTGCTAAGTAGACCAATCATTCAAGTAGGTTAAATATAGTCAAACAGGTTCTTCTGTGACTGCGTTATTGTATATTTCTAACTTGCGTGGTGATTGTATTATTATTATTGTCTTGTAGCGTAACCACTGTTCAGTGGTTTATTATCACTCGTTTATTGTCATTGATATTTCCGATAATAGTTGATTCGCTATTCCTTGTATCTGTCGTAGTCACCAGCCTGCTTACATCATTCAAGCTATTACGTGACAGGAGTTATGTGGATATTTTTTTTAAGATTCCCACACTCCGAATAGCTTATCAAATCAGCTTTCCATTACCAGTCGTCATGGTGGAGTTCAAATCGAGGTGCTGTGAATACCGTTCAGAATGTGCTTGCCACTAACATCATTTCACTTGTCTATGGTACTTGACATTGATTCGTGACTGTTTCCGTTGGCCAGTGGTGTTATCTAGGTCGCAGACCCGAACAATTTCTTGCATCTTGTTCAGAAACTAAATGAGAAGCTCAAAGTGGCCCACCAACCAGATTCCGAGAGTGCGAGATCTGGTTATACAGCTTTGCAAAGTATCAAAAAACAAACTTACAAGGAAAGACAACCTCCGAAGGACGGTGACTTAACGTTTTGGCGAACACTGCGTGGACAAGTTAGTGGTGGAGTAACGAAGAAGAATGTCCTCATGACTTGTGCTATATTACTAATATTCTGTTTGTATTCTCAAGTCAATGTAGTGTATAAACCTTTCAGTCAAAGAGTCTTGAATCATATTCCAACGTTTCGCTTTTAATACGGCGGTCCACGTAATTCCATTTGATAATCACATAAAAACCATGCATTAAAAACAACATGCTGAAAGTATTGGCAAGATGACTCACCAATAAGCCGTGTTTGCCCATCGACCCAGCAGGTCCGGGTGGACCGATCGGCCCTGGAGGCCCACTAGGACCTTGCTCTCCAGCAGGACCGAGAGGTCCGATTATTCCCTGAACAACGAAAGTGAGACAAGAATGATAGAGATTACACTAATCACTTTTATGCAGTGATAATAGGTGAAGTTTCTTCCTTTTGTTTTCCATTCTAGTAGGTTTTTTAATAAAGGATGTGTAACACATTTCTGAATGTCTACCATTCCAAAAAATGACCCGGTATATTAATTGGCTATTATTTTGATTACTTTGTCAGTAATGGATCCCTCATCTGTCACTATCATGTACCCACTAGTCCCCTACTATGTACTTTGAGATAAGAGGAACGAGCAGGATATGCATCTAGTGAGGGGAGGGAATAATTATGCTGACTGGTTTCACAGCATTGATTGTCAGATGGCACGACAGTTACATCGTCAGGGAGTACTCTATCGATTTTTAACAGCTTTGAGGCATTAAAAGTGTTCTGTTATTAAAAGAAAATTATGAGGAAGATAAAGTGATTTCAACGAAGAACATGAGCGTTCTTCGTTAAAATCCTTGCACATCGCAAAAACAAAAGGACTGTACACAAAATAAGCTTTTTTAATCAGACTGTCTCGAATAAAGTCGGACATCTCAATCAACTAAAAAACGTTTTCCAGTAGTCAAAGATACCTGTAGGTCGAGACAAAGTAGTTAAGCCGTTCAGCAGAAAAGTTCAGCCGCCGGTCAGTGGTAAAATTTACAACTTTATACGATCAGTATTTGTGTACGAATGGGCTCTTCTATGCAGGTAAGTCCTTCGGATAGTAGCGCTACACAGGTGGTCTATTTCATCTGATAACTAAAAACACTCATGAGGTATCTTGTTTATGGGCACACATGTCCGTAGTTATAGTTAACCGTGAACGTAAACCTCTGAATCCCCGAAAAACCGTTTACATTTCTCATATATATATATATCTCCAGGAGGCATCGAAAGTTTTGCAGTTTACCTGAAATGTTGAAAGTATTGGAGTAGTTTGCCGTGTTTAAAGGGAAACTTGGTATGTTTAACTGTTATCCCTATCGAGTTCTCACGCGTTTCACGGATAGGTTAGATGATGACATGGCTGGTAACGCAGTACTGCCTTAGATATCACCGTCTTACGGTAGACGCAGATGAGAGTACTGGTGTACATACCATATTCTCTGGGGAAGATTGGTATGTATACAGGCCCTCCCAAAGAGGAGAACGTCGCGTCCCAAAATACTTTCGGGGGATACGAATAGTTTTGGTGTCAGTACTTCCTTTGAAAAAACAAATTTTTTGGAACCACAAAAAAAACATATTTTGAGGTTTAAAATGAACCTAATCTCCGCAAGATGAAACATAACGGTGGTCAGTTTGGGCCAAACTTGACCGGATTATGCACTGATTCCAGAGCGAATCACGAAGGTATATAAACCCCTCGTGATTACTACTCATCTGTCGCCCTAACAAGCTAAGATATTATCTATTTTCGACTAGGGAGCTCAGTATAAAGCTTAGCTAACAATAGTTTTGGCTTCCGAACCGGTCTGAAACCAACGTCCGCCAAGTGCTCATTGTAACGAACAAGTTAAACCCTCCAGATATGGCCTCTTTCTAGTGGGATTGCCCGGAAGATATTCGAGCTCTGTTGTGAAATCTGAGCTTCTGAAATTATTGACTCATATGACGTAGCTGCAATAGAACCATCAGGGTTTCAGTGATAGATGACTATGTCGTTTCAAGACTACCACTTGGATTTCACTGAACTTTCGGAAACCAAATGTTGTAGCACCGGGAGCGATAAACGTGACATTCGTACCCAACGACCACAGACTATGCAGCTAATTTTACCTTTAGGATTTTGTTGAAGACGGTACAATAGAGCAATAAAAACCGCACGAATCAATTCACGTCACGACTAAGGACCCAGCGGCCACCTCTCTTTCTCACAGTCACCGACTTCTGTATGTGAGAGAAAATTGGACGATGTTCCCATCGAAGGGTGACCTGGTGAAGCAGACAGTAGGGGATGTATCATCATTCAGACAGATTGGTAGGTCCGACATTCGCCTCGAAGCTGTTGGCACATTATTATCAAGCTATAGTTATATGCGGCATTAAAGCGGTCTTGTCAGTTATTTTGGGTGTGGTGAAATGAGTAGTCTGACCTGGACACAACTGGGGTTCACTGGTGAGCGTCACTAGCGAGTCAATGTTGGTCGGTGTGTGGTGGATTACCAAATCGGAAGTGCAAATATTCCAACTCTCTATCGAAAACCTCAAGGCGGCGATGAGATACATCCTAAACCCGACAGAGATAAGATCATGGACAACACGGGCGACAGGAAGAGCCGTCGCCCAACGAGGTCGGACCAACGGACGAGGAATGACAGACGGAAAACCTCCCGACAGAAGGCGTCGGTCACACACAAACCGGGCAGAAGTGCACACGACGTGTGAGCGGAAACCGGGGTGTGTTGTGGACCGGAATTCTGATTCATAAACGCGAGCGCGCGCGTGGCATGGCAACCAGCGAGTTGGACAATAAAGATTGTGCTTTATTGGACGCCTTTTCGCTACAGTTGCAGTATACTCTAGGTCTAGCGGAACACAGAAGGGAGCTACTGTCTGACTACTGATAAGCTTACTGTTAATAAGACGTCCAGCTGTCTCTCCTGCATTCCGATTCGAGTTCGCACATAGACAGCTTAGTCTGATAAACCCACCGGTCGTCATACAGACCTTCTTGTTTCTTAACGTGGTAGTACCTCCTTGTCTACGCGCGATCACATCACACTGAAATGTTCTAACAAAACAGGTCGCACGCGTGTATTCTGTTCACAGGGCATGGGTTACATAGTCGGGTGTAGCACCTGACACTCTTAGCCATTCTCCTATTCACCAAGATTGCCTACTCCGAATTCCACGTCCCTAAAGAACTCCATAAAAAGGAATATTTTCTACAGTGAGCATCGGACTAGTTTTATATACTTACCACCTTCTGTGCGAATAAACGTATGGACTTGTACAGAGATGACTTTCAGCGAGTCAATCAAATGGAACCGCTGAGTGACAAGTTCGATGAACTAAAAAGCAACTCAATGAGTCAAAGTCAATTGATCCACATACCCATAAACCCTATAGAGAAACAGAAAAAAAAACAAGATATACGTCGGCCAGTGCAAACGTGTATGACCATATGAAGGTTAATACTGCTATCAGTTGACAGCATACAACGCTCATTTCGACACCGATATGAAGTAACCGGAAAGCACGCAGAATGAGCCAATCTTTTTGAATTCTGTCATCGGCTTGTACGCCTCTACTCAACCACCTATATGATTTGTAAACTAATCTTAGCTAGATCGTGCCCAGTAAAAGCCGACTGTGCGTGTGTGGTTATGCTAAGTTTGCCTGCCACTTACTGCTACCTTGGCATGACGATCGGGCTTGTGTGCTGTTTTGATCCAGCGGGCTATGCTGACTAGGACTCCGGTCCTTCCAGGTTCAACCCTGTCAGACAGGCCAAAGGGGAGCAGCCAGACGAAAAGCAATTTAGCCCATGGGTTTGCATGCCATACTACTGACAGTGTAGGGATGCTTAAGCAATGAAGCACGAATCTGAGTATACGGTAGAACTATAATTACAACTGCAGTGCTGTTGTCCTCCTAGTAAGGAAGAAGGGGGTTAGAAAAGGTACCCTCAAACAAAGAGCACTCCGATCGCCCAACGGTTGACCGTGACCGCTGGCGTATTATTCTGTAGGGTCGGAAAACCCACACAAATTTGTAAAGGCCCGATGTAGATTACAATACATTTACTACGCACAGCTGTATTTGGAATAAGCCACCACCATCTTATTCACTGTGCTTCACGGCTGGGTTAGCTCCTCACTGCCAAATGAGTCAGACTTATAAGTCACTGATTTAGGTTAGGGTTCCACAAGAAAACCACATCTCATTTTGTCTCACAGGTCAAATTGTTGAATCGAAGACCCAGTCTGAGGTCCCTCATGTCAGTCTGGGACAAACACATGAACGCAAAACTTTGTCCATCGGGATATGGACCACTGCTAAATCGGTGCAGCGCCGGATGGCCGGAACACCGTACCTCACTGATTGCCATGAAACGGCGCCTCTACGGCATCGATATTACAGCCTTAAATGAGACTAGGTTTGCTCCACTAACCAAATGATGGGTACACCTTCCATTGGATGAGTTACCCGGCAGACGGTGCTCGGGAGCATGGTGTCTGCTTTCGCAGTCGCTGATCACATCAATGCTTTGATGATAGACGAGTTCCTTGGGGTCCTTGGGGTCCAGGAATCCCAGGTGGTCCAACTGGACCTGGTCGTCCAATAGCTCCAAGAGGACCCTACAGTGGATATACGATTATATTAGTACGTATGCATGTATGGACGTGTGTTATATTTTCTGCGATCGAGGACTTATTCTTAGGTGCTGAATCTTCTGTGAGGATGATTTTGAAATCGGTTCGAGGGACATGAAGATGTTATTAAGAGGTGATGTTAAAAATT
>LOND01000999.1:40232-51968 GCA_014220965.1 Paragonimus kellicotti
CGGATGGCCGGAACACCGTACCTCACTGATTGCCATGAAACGGCGCCTCTACGGCATCGATATTACAGCCTTAAATGAGACTAGGTTTGCTCCACTAACCAAATGATGGGTACACCTTCCATTGGATGAGTTACCCGGCAGATGGTGCTCGGTAGTACGGTGTCTGCTTCGCAGTCGCTGAACGCATCAATGCTTTGATGACAGACTAACCACACGGGATAAGCCCCCGAATGATGTCCATGAGCCTGCGACACGGTCGAAGTAAGTGTGCCACGTTTCTTAGTGCTTTCATGGGTCGACTGTGTCACACTGCTGATCCAAGTGACCTATATACACAATACGTTTCACTGTACAATGGAAGTTGGAGTGCTAAACAGAAGCTTTGTTAATGCACCTGCATGCAGCAACTTCAGTGTGCTTCAAAGTTGCCCCAAATTTTATGAATTTTACATCACTTACCAGGGGGCTGATAACATTCTTGGTTGTTTTGGATTCGAAACGTTATTGAGCATGAAATTATGATCAACTCGAATCATTTTGACGTATTCATCCGTCTACGTTTCTGCTAAGTTAACATGTTTCTGTAAATAGCTTTGGACGACAACTACAATGAATTTTAACTAGTTACGTCATACCGCATTCCATGCAATACAACTATGCCTGAAAAAGCCTTCAGTTGAAGTAATCAGGCCGATTTAATTTAGCCTTCAAATAAGAGATGTCTACCAAAGTTAACCGGACAAACAAACTTAGTGTTCATTAACATTGAAGCGTCTGTCAGCGTATTTTGACTATCTCTGAATCAATAACCGACTGCGCATGTCTAGTTAACGTTTTCATGAGAACCTTGTTCATTCGTTGTAACTCTTGTTGTCACAACTCAGTCAAGATTGCTCTAGCCTCACACATTTGTTTGATCCTAATGTTTTGGCACAGGCTTCATATAAATCATCATCCAGTTTTCACTGATGAAGTGGATACTGCCCACGGTACAGTCTGAGTAAGCATAGTAACCCAGTGATACAGTCAAAACCTCACAGAAGCAGCTGAATAGATTAAACTGCTTATGGAAGTTCCGCGTAACGTGGCCAGAAGTTTGATTAACTCGGTGATGAAATAGCCATTTTCTATTGAGTTCTTGTATGACCGTTTTGAAGCTCCTTTTTTACTCATTTCTCATACCTTTCGGCATTTCTTTCAAAAAGACCCAAAGGGCATCTCGCCATGCCATTGACAGAAAAACTATTGTACCAGACAAGGTCGGAAATGCGCCCTTTGATAAGTATGAACGAGGACTTGTCATTCACTCCGAATCACCTTGGCCAACACTGCATGAACCGATTGCCAAATAAGCAGACTTTCGTCAGAACTTCACTAATCTGGCTAAGTTAAATATGCTGTTGGCAAAGAAGAGGGAGAGCAGAAATGAAAAAGATTCTGGTTATGAAGAAGTCTATACCTTATGGTTTAATCAATCATTAGTTCGGATTATGTCGAGTACTGGACACTTTCACATGGAGGAGGCTGTGATACTCACTCGTAGGTTGGGCAAGAAGAAATGGAAGCAACCGAGGCTTGGCTAGGTATAGGAAGGATAGGAATTGATGTGACTTTCAACTGTGTTCAAGGGTATCACAATGTATCGAGTACCATCTAGATTATAAGTGGAGTGTCTCTCATTTATTAATTTCCGAAGATGTGGTTGAAAAGAGCGATGATGAAGAAGTTAGTCTAAAAAAGCTATGGTTATTTTTGGCTACTTTACACAGCACTAAACTGTTCCTCATACATAATGGAAAGTCTACAATTCACGTCAATTTGCATTTACAATGTAATGCTTGAAAAAATGTTCGTGATAGTTTTTTACTCTTGACAAACGGGCGAAATTCCCATAGACATGCATAACTTAAAAATCTTTACAAATAAACTCAATCTTGTGGTGAATTGTTTTTTGAAAAGACAGACATTTTACCTGATGGGTTGTAGTGTGTCATATGTGTTGTTATGACTTTCCATGGCATATTAGGTTTATTCGGTTACACTGAACGAAGTTGACGGAGCGATCACGTTAGCCTGACTGCACCGTATTGCTCAAAATTAGTATTACCACTGACTACATATTTTTTGTATTTTGTTTAATGAGGCTTTCGATGAAACATCTTCGATTGTATTGCCTTGAGAAAGAACCAACCTCGCCAAGTATCCGGCACATTGTTTTTCAGGTTTCAATAAAATAATCAAAAAAACGTGTAAAATCAGAACACTTGAAAGTTACCTTTGGTCCGGGTTCGCCGCTTGGTCCAGGCTGTCCTCTAGGTCCACTGACTCCCTATCCAACAAAAATGATAGAGAGTTCGTCAAGCACCCAAACAATACAACAGTAATTTCTAGGTATTTACCAGGTATTACTTAAAATGAATTGCAACAAAACGTTCGCACCATTCAAATAGATGTCTCTGTTAGAACATACTTACGATTATAATGTACAGATGTATATTTGAGCTCATTTCCACTAACGAACTCGGTTTTTCAAAATTTACTTTGCACATTAGCAGAGGCTGTAATTTTCATGCATTTTAATAGACTCTTACAGAAGCGTTCTGCATGTCGAACACTCGATAATGAACTCCCCAGAATTCCTACACATAAACCACCCAATGATGGTTCACCGTCCTCATACACGAAATTAATAAATAATGAGATCCATATAATGGCTTCATAGGACAGGATTACATTTAAGCATGATTATCCAAAGACAAACAAATTACGGTAACAGTCCGAAGCTTGAGAATTCATCGCTAGCTTTCAGTGCGTTCTACAGCCACCTCAGCAATGCCATCACAAATCACTTGTACTGCGTTCATTAGCTGGTGTGATAAAGCCGAACTGTGGATAGTCCGCGATGTGACTCAAGTGTGTACAACGCTTCAGATGATTTTCTTACATTTGTTGTGTCGACATAGCAGCACTGGTCTTCCACCTACTAAACAGGAAAAAGAACCACTGTTTGCAGTCATCGCTGTTATTTGATCTTTTTTGTACCAAACCAGTTGCAATTAAGCCTTCTAACTCTGCCATTGAGTGCTTCAAAAAGCATTCCAATAACGTCGTGCTGAATTAAAGTCAACCCCACCATTAATGCGGATAGTTATGGAAATTGCGCGGCACTCTAACAATGGGCAAACGAGGCGTAATTTTACAGTTCTGTTCTCAGCAGTATTCCTGCTGAAAGAAATTTGGCACAGTTTCTTCACATCCATTAAACTACTATCTTAATTTCCTTTATAACTTCCGTAATATGCTGGCGGGTATCGGAATTGATGCAACTGTACTTGAGTATACCAACCATGTTTGGTATGAAGTATTAAAAGATTTCTACAAAGCAGCTTGACTGAAGCAGTGTGGCAGGATGCAGGGAGAGGAGCGGCTTTCGTTGTTGCGTGCCCCCTGCCCTGAGCAAGCCTGATTGTATCTGATTGTACCACAGGCGGCCTTGATAGCTCTAGTAAACATTCGGCGGTTAATAGTCAATGAGACTAGTCAGAATTACAAATGTCGTAAAAGTCGACCATGCTGGGCAAATCATAAGCCATTATTAAAGGATGAGGAGATAGTGGTGCTGAATAGTGGTGATGGTGGGGCATTTGATTCACTACAAAAAAAGCTGACAGAAATGGAAGTAAATTCGCCTCGATGTAGTTAGGTATCGCCGGTAGCGTCCTTGAAACTTGTTGAAAAGAATTTCGTATAGTACAGAACCAAGTTCCCGCTACATGTGTGCTGCCAAAGGGATGTCAAAAACTGTTTAACTGTCTAACTGTTGTAAAAGAAACAAAGAGGATAAGGATTTCTGAACAACGTCGAACTTATGTCATCAATATCAAGTAGTCTGTACTTATCAAAAACGGAAATATCACATTGAGGGGTGTTTGTAGTTATTAAGTTCTCAGTGAGTACAGAGGGAGTCATTATTAAGCATACCCTGGGTCCTGTTGCCCCACGAGGCCCGCTTGGTCCTGCATCCCCCTCCGAACCCTTTTCTCCCATGGGTCCTGGAGGGCCGGGATCACCGATGGTTCCGATCGTACCAGGAGCGCCCTCTGGACCTGGTGTTCCTCGGCTGCCGGGAGCGCCGCGGCTACCTTCAAATCCCGGCGGTCCAGGTGGACCAGATGACCCGCGAACACCTCTTTTACCAGCTTCTCCAACTGGGCCCATTGGACCACGTTCTCCGCGACGACCTTTCACACCTTCTAGTCCAGGCAATCCTTGCGCACCCTGCAAGCCGACGGCACCTTCTGGACCTTTCGGACCAACAGAACCGGCTTCACCTTCACCTCCAACGAAGCCACGGAAGCCAGCAGGTCCTGGTTCGCCAGGGTGGCCACGATCTCCCATTTCTCCTTTATTACCAACGGCTCCAGGAGGTCCGTAAGCACCCTGTTTACCGGTTGCTCCCGCTGGACCAGGTGCACCCCGATCTCCACGACGTCCGGAGAATCCAACCTCGCCTTTTGGCCCAGCTGCACCAGGGTTACCTTTGAGACCCTCGGGCCCTTGTCGTCCAGGGCTTCCTTGAGGTCCTGGTGAACCCGCATCTCCGGGTGGTCCTTGAACTCCATCTGTTCCATCAATACCCTAAAAATGGACACAGTATCATAATAGTCATATTCTGTCAGTGTTATGTCAATAAATCCAATGGCGCGTTTCAGGCGCAGTTGCCTACCTAGTAGTAGATGACGGTTCGAATCTCTGCAGTTACTGGAAGAAACATGTACATTCATGGGGGGTATACGCTAATCATCCACAGTTCACATAATACTCATAGTGCTCTTACCGAGATTTAACCCATGGTTGTCATGGCTACCTACCGGCCTATGGGTTGGTTAAGAAACAAGATGAAATTTCCCAAACAATTGTTTCAGGTGCCTACCTGCGAAGTGGAGGATGGTTATCCTGACCTTTATAGGTTTTGTCAGCTCCACGCACAAATGCGAATCAAGCCTAAGATGCATAAATGTCAGATTGATAATACAGACACTGATCTGTTGTGCGGCGGGGTCACGAGTTATCGGTTCATTTGACATCGGCTCAGTCATCGTCTGCTCCACCTGTGTGCTACTCACGAGCTGGCTATCACGAACACCCGATTCCAGCTGGATGCGAGCGACATCACGACGTGGACTCATCCACGAAACGGTCATCACCATTTGCTTGATTACGTGATCGTTCGATAGCGCGACGAGTAAGTTATGCTCAAGTAGATTATGTCTGTTATGTCCATGTTTTTGTTCGCATCGACCAACGACCGCCGTCCCTCGCTCGCCTTTTCGCAAATCTGAGTCTCTGTGGCTTCCTACGCTTCCTTTACTTCAACCTGGTTGGTAAACTGTGCGATGAATATTTTGTTTGTTTATCGGTCCAACCCCAAGTTTTTGCTTTTCCTGCTTATCCCTTCTGAAGCGTAGTAAAAGTGTTCCTACAGTGAACTACTCCTTGCCTTATATTTTTGGTATTTTTCTTCCCAGTTCAGATTTTGCCACTGAAGTCTCTATTTATTTTCTCAGAGATAAGGTTTTCATTTTCGTGCTAGTCTGCAAACTGGCTAACCGGCATTTTCAGGCTGGACAAAAAGACTTCACTAACACGCCTGCTGGGCTTATTCCCTCGGTGTAAACTGAATAAATTGTGAGTGAAACCACAGGCGGTGCAGAGTAAGCCGCTAGTATTAACGGTTAGGCGCAGACGTCCTTTGGCTTCGGTATTGGCGACAGCTAATCCAAAACGGATGTCGCCAGATGTGCTAAGTTCGGGTCACGGCGCACGGTTCAGTCATCCACACTGCATTTTGGTGACCTGAGCAATGGCTGCGTGAGCCAACAAAGTTGTTTAAGCCTCGCCTACAGACAGAAAATTGTAGTAACTTCTCGTTCGTTTCCAAGCAGGGATCCGATTGGACAATGTATCTGAGTGGCCATCACTTCGCAATGCCTCCGCTGGATTACTTCTGTCAACCGCGTTCGCTTCTGTGATGACTACCACTCTTGGCGATAACTGAATAACAAAGGTGTGGCAACTTTGTTGCATGCAATTTCCTGGAAGATAATTTGGTACCTCCTACTGATATGCGTCAATCGAAAAATGACTTCCATTGAGACGTATCTCGATATAATCTTTTACTTTTGGAGTTACATTTCGGACAACAAACGATGGTGTTTTGAAGTAAGTTTCGACGTCCACTAGCCAAGTTCAGCTTCACATTCATCAGTTTTTCAGTTCTGAGGCCACAATTGTGCTCGAGGTGATAGACTGATGAATGCAGTCTTCTTCTAGGGGTCCACGTTTCCACTGAACTCATGAGGGAATGGAACTCAAAAATATCTTTAGAAGGAGAAACATATGTCAAATTTTGGCTTCAGGTATTAATCTGATTTTCATGGGCTGTTCTTTGTCTGTTAGCCTGATAAAAATCCACACTCACCATATTAAGAGCAAAGACCGCTGAAGCAGTGACCTCATGAGAACAAACGGTTTTCTCTATACTGTCATTAATCACGAAACCAACAACTACCGCAGATGAAAACAAAAAGCACCCAATGAAGATGTGTCGCGCTTTTGCCATTCCTGTTTTCAGTCAAGCTGAAATTTTTGCTGAACCTGTTAACAAAACCAGCTTCGACTGGCAAAGGTACGCTCATGGACTCGCCTGGTCATCTTTAAACACAGTTTTTCCTCTGTTGGGAACTGAAATGGCCAGCCCAATTATATAGACCATAAGCGGGGGTTGATGGTTGCGAAGATTAACTGTGAGTGAAGCTGGTTTGTGCGTCAAGTGGTAATTAAGGGACAGCAACATTAATAACAGTACCTGTAGGATTCACAACCGATAACGAGAAAACTTCTCTTTTACACACGGCAATTTCACTCACATTGCCTTAGGCAAGATAAACCCCAGTCGCTTTAGGAGGCTGGGCACTGTGACAGGAGACCCCCTTTTATCCATTCTCCATAAGGGATTCAGAGACTCTAGGAGTGAAAGTTGGAAACTGTTTGTCTTCTATAGAATTCGCGCTGCTTTATGCAAAATCAGCCTCTCAGAATCCCCATTAAAGTGAGTACTGGAATAAATAAATACACAAATAAATACATGAATAATTAAATGAATAAATAAACAGAGTTGTTAGTGAATATGATCTAGAAATTTTGTGTAAAATTAACGCAATTGGGTGCGGGGTTCTCCGGACTTTTTGGCTTAGCATACTGTTCTAGTGCCAGACCTACAAAACTTTCACTGTCGTGCAGAATAAAAGGTACAAAGAGATCAAAATCTAGTTGCTGATTATCAAAAAAAAATCCTATATTACTTAAATCGAAAACATGTCATACGTTACCTGAGGCCCAGCATCACCTCGCTCTCCTTTATTGCCTGCAGGCCCTGGCGGTCCTGGTGGTCCACTTGTTCCTGAAGGTCCAGGTAGACCTCGCTCACCAACGTCGCCTTTTGATCCCATCTGTCCAGATGGGCCAGGAGGACCCTGACGTCCGGGTTCACCTACAGAACCAGTCGGACCCGGCTTTCCCATGGGACCACTAGATCCCTGATCACCTTGCTCGCCCGGTTTTCCACGATCACCCTGACGACCTGGAAGGCCTGGAGGACCTTTGGGTCCCGGCGGGCCTTGTACACCTTTCTTGCCCATGGCACCAGGTTCACCTCGACTGCCTAGTGGACCAGGCTCACCCTTAAGACCCTTTAATCCAACCGCTCCTGGAGGTCCAGGCATACCAGGTTTGCCTATTTCACCAGGGATTCCTTGTTCACCCAACTCGCCGATGGCCCCTTTATCGCCTTGAGGGCCAACCGGACCCGGCTGTCCTTTATTGCCCATGCGACCTTGCTCACCACGCGGTCCAATACTGCCATCCGAACCGCGTTCTCCTGGAGGTCCCATTGGCCCTGGTTCTCCCCTAGGTCCGACTTCGCCCTGCTCTCCCTTATCTCCTCGTGCACCACGAATCCCAGCGTTTCCCACTGGGCCAGGTGCACCTACTGGTCCACTTTCACCCATATTTCCTTTCTCGCCCCTGTCTCCTTTAGGCCCGTCGTTACCAATGGGGCCGGAAGTACCCTTTGCACCGACTCGACCGGGAGGACCCATTGGTCCCATCTGACCGGGTGCTCCACGTTCTCCCTAAATGAAAAAAATGAAAGTACTGAGTACACAAGACAGCAATAGCTTGGTATAAAACTGGCATTAACTCTCTTACTGTGGCATTTTGCCCTCATTACACGCTTCTTTGTGGCATGTTAAACAATTACAAAATGTTACCGATTTCATAATCAGAATCAGCTAGATCAGTGATCTGAGTGAAGGCGCATGGTCGTTCCGCGCCATCTCGGCTTACTTAGTGGCATGCTAAGTTATGGGGTAGAAAGAGGTTGGCGTCCTTCTCGCAGAACTCTCGCGTCATCCTAGGTCCATGGGTGAGCCACCAACCGTATCTTGATTGATTGCACTGGGACCATCCGTCAAAACCCGGATAATTCTGAACTGTCAGTATTTTTGACCCTCCTTGTATAAAGGTTATATACACGTTTTCTAGTTGCTTGGAGTGACCGTATCCGAAGCGACTTCACCTGTAGTCAGAGCTTTGGTTAAAAGTTGATACTTCATCCGGTTTCTAGGCGGCTTCTGTGCCTGCTATTTGAATCCTAGTACTGGCAACTGTCAAACAGGTCGGCCAACTCAATAGTGAGGATACGTTCGGTATTAGGGTCTGTGTATATGATTACGATATTTATTTAAGCCTAGAGTGCTATTGAGATGCGCAGAAGATGAGTACAGTGTGGTTCCTTTGTAAACTGCTACACTAATTCTAAACTTGCTTAAAACCCCACAGACGAATTGGAATGTTCCAGTATTGTATGACCTCACCGCCTTTCGTGACCATGCTTCACATATGACTTGCGTGACACACATTATATTTCTCATATGTCGTTTCAAAAAATGTGGATAAGTCCTAGTTAGCATCATGTTCATAATACTTGGAAGCAACAACTTTGATTTGCCCATCCTATATTCTAACCGCAGAGTTAGCAGTACCGATTAAAAAGACGGTGCAATATCTATAATTGTTAGTCTATTTTGGCTTAGTGCTATCGATTGCTGTGATTATCTGTCAATTATACAAGCTTGACATGATAGGAGACGCCTGGTTGACCAAACTGATTGTTCGATCAATTTTGTTCTGGCTGATTATGAAAAGCTTAAACTGTTGTGACTGAATGACAAGCAGTATCTCTTCAACTTTTGGAGAGCTCCCGGGGAGTTTTCTTTTTTTCCCCCAATATTCTTCTAATACATATATTCATAAGTTAGGTACTCTCTTGCTGGCTAACAGCCTTAACAAGGTTGCCAAACATTCAGAAAATTTGTGTATTCAAAAACGTGCTCGAAAGTATTAATTTAAAAAAATCAAATTGGCAACTTACCAGCAGTCCACGCGGTCCGATAGAACCCGGTTCACCGTCCGGACCGGAATCGCCAGGTTTGCCAGGGGTGCCTGGTGCACCCTCTGGACCCGCTCGACCATCGGCCCCCATAGGACCGCGCTTACCAGGTTGACCACGCTGACCTTTTTCTCCAACCGGTCCAAATGGCCCCGGAGGTCCCGGCTCTCCCCGTGGTCCACGGTCGCCCCTTTGGCCTCGACTGCCAAGTGCACCAGGCTCACCAGCCTTGCCCATTGATCCTGGAGGACCACGGATTCCTTGAGGTCCTTGGGGTCCTTGGGGTCCAGGAATCCCAGGTGGTCCAACTGGACCTGGTCGTCCAATAGCTCCAAGAGGACCCTACAGTGGATATACGATTATATTAGTACGTATGCATGTATGGACGTGTGTTAGGGTCCTGTTGCCCACGAGGCCCGCTTGGTCCTGCATCCCCCTCCGAACCCTTTTCTCCCATGGGTCCTGGAGGGCCGGGATCACCGATGGTTCCGATCGTACCAGGAGCGCCCTCTGGACCTGGTGTTCCTCGGCTGCCGGGAGCGCCGCGGCTACCTTCAAATCCCGGCGGTCCAGGTGGACCAGATGACCCGCGAACACCTCTTTTACCAGCTTCTCCAACTGGGCCCATTGGACCACGTTCTCCGCGACGACCTTTCACACCTTCTAGTCCAGGCAATCCTTGCGCACCCTGCAAGCCGACGGCACCTTCTGGACCTTTCGGACCAACAGAACCGGCTTCACCTTCACCTCCAACGAAGCCACGGAAGCCAGCAGGTCCTGGTTCGCCAGGGTGGCCACGATCTCCCATTTCTCCTTTATTACCAACGGCTCCAGGAGGTCCGTAAGCACCCTGTTTACCGGTTGCTCCCGCTGGACCAGGTGCACCCCGATCTCCACGACGTCCGGAGAATCCAACCTCGCCTTTTGGCCCAGCTGCACCAGGGTTACCTTTGAGACCCTCGGGCCCTTGTCGCCCAGGGCTTCCTTGAGGTCCTGGTGAACCCGCATCTCCGGGTGGTCCTTGAACTCCATCTGTTCCATCAATACCCTAAAAATGGACACAGTATCATAATAGTCATATTCTGTCAGTGTTATGTCAATAAATCCAATGGCGCGTTTCAGGCGCAGTTGCCTACCTAGTAGTAGATGACGGTTCGAATCTCTGCATTTACTGGAAGAAACATGTACATTCATGGGGGGTATACGCTAATCATCCACAGTTCACATAATACTCATAGTGCTCTTACCGAGATTTAACCCATGGTTGTCATGGCTACCTACCGGCCTATGGGTTGGTTAAGAAACAAGATGAAATTTCCCAAACAATTGTTTCAGGTGCCTACCTGCGAAGTGGAGGATGGTTATCCTGACCTTTATAGGTTTTGTCAGCTCCACGCACAAATGCGAATCAAGCCTAAGATGCATAAATGTCAGATTGATAATACAGACACTGATCTGTTGTGCGGCGGGGTCACAACCCCTGGGGTTTCGGGTAAGTACCTGAGTTACTTTCCATAGTTGCCCATCAGTTCACTAGTGGTCACCGAATCATGTTTATAAAACCTCTTTAAACCATATCTGGGACCATAATGGATACTTGTTAGTCAGTGGGCGAACCAAAACCGGCTGACTTCTTACAACTTATAAAAAAGAGGTATCAGCTTCGAAAGTAAGAGTTACAGCTAGATCAACGTGTTAACTCTAATTCACCATGAATGCACGTGGGAAATTTTTAGAAGCTTGCCGTGCTGAGCACGAAAACCGTTGGGGCAAATACTTTCCGTCTCCTTTTTATTACTCGTCCAGTTTGGAGGGTCAAGTAAAAATGGGTGACTTTTAGATCTCTGATACCAAGGACGATATCAGCCGTTTGGCGCCTGGGCATTTTGCTTATTCTTTTCGAAGCTCACAGGGTACGCTAGGACTGATGATACAGACAAGATAGTATAAGTAGTGGCGAGCACAAGCACCCCACAGACACGAGATTTAGGGCTTAACTGCCTTTCTGTACAGAGATATGAACGGTTGATTGCAACTAATAACAGAGGAAACATGAACCATGTAGTAAGGTGATGAAAGGGGCCAGACGAAAAACTTATCTGAAGTCAAAAACTGCATCTGATTGTGCGTGGTTTGTTTAATTTGCAACCATCCAAATCAAGATGCAACTAACCGAATAAACGCTTGTCAGGAGGTTAAATTTTGAAGCATGTCTGTTTATTTAA
>LOND01000999.1:54921-67018 GCA_014220965.1 Paragonimus kellicotti
TTGACCATTACTGTGCGACATATAAAGACAACATAGGTGACAACAATATTCCCGACACGAGATTTTGATCCGTGCTCCTCGGGCTTAAATTGATATTCCTATTGTTAAGCATTCCAAGTTGTTCAATTCCCAGCAGTTATCTTAAATCTGACTTAGTTGGTTTAAAGATTTACTGACCTTCGGATGTGGCGTATTCGGTTTATACATCACCAGTGTTGATGTTCAAGTTAGTTGTCCTCTAGCATTCAAAAGAATGGTTACCTGTTAAGTATCGTTCCTTTAATTTAACAATGATGAACAAGAAAAAAAACTTCGTTAATCTTGCTGTTACTATTTGAACAGGACAAGGAACCACCTAATTCAAATAATCTTTTCGGCTCTTCCCTCTTAATCGTATCTACTAGACTCACGTTTAACTATAAGCACAGTTCACCAGTAGAACTTCTATTGGTCCACATTGTGTGGCTTAGTACTTGTAAGGTTATTGTGCTGCACATTACTTTGTTGACATCACACATGACTCACCCACTTCCTTACATCGGTCAGCCACAAGCGCCAGTGGGTTACACCTAACTTGTTCATAGCTAATTAATGACAACCGCATTGACGTTATTAAGCAGTTTATACTACTTCTATTAAACATATTGGCCCAGTACTTTAGCAGCCACTAACTGAATACATGATGAGCATTTACCCACAAACCACGCAAAAAACTAACCTGAGGACCTTGCAACCCAACGAAACCACGAGGACCGGGTTCACCACGCTGTCCACGCAAACCAGCCGCTCCTTTTGGTCCCGGTGGTCCGCTGAGTCCCTTCAAACCATCGTCACCAATCGTACCTTTGATACCGGCATTTCCTCGTTCCCCCCGTTCCCCACGTAGGCCAGTCGGACCCTTGATCCCTACCTCTCCGGGCGCTCCGAGCGAGCCGGGTGGGCCTCGGGCCCCTTTAATTCCGGGCTGCCCCATCGGACCAGGTCTACCGTCATCTCCGACCGGGCCAGGATGACCTCGTGAACCTGGAGCTCCAGGTGGACCGATATCACCGACTGGACCAGCAGGACCGATCGGTCCCGGAAGTCCTATCACCCCAGAAAATCCCGGGGGGCCAGGTTCACCTGGTGGCCCCTATTACAGACGACAAATAGGCGGAGAAAGAAGTTTATTTTCAAGATTATCTTATCGACGATGACCAAAAAACAACAGCCACTATAGTGTTTTGACAAAGAACCAAGCAGTAAGTTAGTCTGAACGTTCAGTTTGTATCATATCTTTTCTCTAGTTAGAACATCGTAGGCATTGGAGTGCATGTAAATCTGGTTCGGTATACAAATCAAGTTTGCGTCTACATCGTTATGTTGATCCTGTGTGACGTGTTTTCACAAGTGAAGATAGAAGTCAGTATTAGCATGAAAGAATATACCTAACCTTCGCTCGAATTTACTACAGAACAGAGTTCTAGTCAGAAATAAGAAATCAGCTGCATTAAAAACATGTTTGTTCTTCTCCCTCTCATCAGTACAAAGATTCAGCCTCTCGGCTAGTTCCCGATGCCAGTCTCCTAGAGAAAGTACCGAGTGATTACAAGATTGGCTTACGCGTTCTTCACCATCAAAAAAAGTTCCCCTGTGTGTTTTAAGGGGTAATAGTTTTCTTTTCGACCCAACTTTCGTCGCCGATAGTGTAAATCAGACTTTTTGGTGTATGTAATGCTAAGAATGACCTAGATTTAGGTACCCACCAAACTCAACTTGCACCGTCTTTGTTAATGAACGCTCTCTTGAAGATCTACGTAGTAGGCTGTTTGCCATGCGACATGAACGCGACAGGAGATACTCACGGTTTTGAGTAAAGTCCGTGATGGGCAGATCGCAAGCCGTAGTTAACTAACGGAATACGAACTTCAGTAAGTATGTTAAACCAATCATGGCATTTTCAAAAATGCAGGTAACCACACTCAACTGTGCTGATAAGTTTTGAGTTTTCGAACTGCATTCTATAGGCGATATTTTCGAACCCGCTCCACAGGTAAACTAAGCGGTTAGTAATTGTACTGGAGAGCTATGAAGTATGGGAAAGAAAGTTGGACTGAAGAGCATCGGTTTCGCATAAATGATCATGATTGTCCTATAGAGAATTTCATAACATTTTCATGAAAAGTAATGGCGTTCTCTGCTTTTTTGTAGACAAACAGGAAAAGAAAAACTGCTTTTGCCGATGGTAAGTAAAAGAATGGAGTGCGTTTTGTTATGTCCAAAAGGATGCCGGTACCAAGGGTTTTACGGGACCTGACGTATACTGTATGTGAATTCAACACCATTGACAAAACCGCTCTTTTGTACACAATGGTCATCCTGTTTCACATCCAACGGATTAGCCAAACGATTGCTCACTTTTTCCAGTTCCAGACAGTATCCTGTGGTTTTTCATGCCAAAGTTGCGAGCTTATTCTCCATCTTGCGTGAATCAGGAGAATACTTCTCAGTTAGCGCACTTAGACAACCTACTACTCACATATTATGGGTAGTCCACTGTAGTAGGATGGATAGCAATTTCTACGTGCGACGAGGCAATCCAGGAGGACTGACCTTCTTTTTATTGCTATCGTCTGGTACATAACTTTGATACTTTCTTTGGTGATTATGGTTCACCAGATAACACAAAAACTCAATGCAGTCCAACATCTTTGGTCCCACCTGGGGCGGACCAGAAAAATCTAATCGTCCAGAGGACCTCAGGAAACCATTTTTGGCCTTCCAGAAAAAATAAGTATGTCTCATGTAATAAATTACATGTCCTTACAGTAAGCTTTAAGTCCGTCCACGAAGAGTACAGATGAAAGTATGCATCTCAAGGTGGGTAAATTTCGATTGCCAGGGGACCTATTTTTCCAGGTGATTAAATTTACCAAAAGCATCACGGTCTCGTATGCCATCGAGCCGATTCACTTGTGAACTACGACATTCTGTTCAAAAATGTTGGCCTAAAGAAAGTGCACAAAAAGAATCCCTCAAGATGTAAACTACATATACACAACAAGTAGGCTGCGTTATTATTGGAGTATACGTGTTAAGACGTTAAGGAGTATCGTCAAAATCTCGTATGAGTTTGCAGAGAAGTAGTAAAGGAACACAGCGCATATGAGAAGGCACCGTAGCCTCTTCTACCTCACCTGACTTTTGCGATCTTCATAGGGAACTATGGAGGGTAAATAGAGCGTTCTTAATGTATTACCCCAGTTGATTGCGGCCACATCGCTAACCATTTACGAAGAGCGGAGAAGTTTGTGGCCGCTTGAACGGAAGGCTAGTTGTTCAAATGGCTGTTCGGACGAGTTTTGTTACAGATGGAACTAGTCTGCTTGAGAGTTAGATGAAGCTATCTTGATGAAATTAAAGCAAAAAAAGATACTCACATTCGCCGGGCTATAAATTCATAGGTTGCGAAACGTTTTACTAAAGTGTCACAGAGCAATGGTGAACTGAACAAGCACAAAATGACAGCGCAAACACCACTTACAAACGCCGATACATCAGGGCGTACTGTGTTTTTTTTAAAATGCTTACCATTGTGACGCGAATGTCTTGATAGAATGTAGTATTTTCTGTTACAGGACCCTTGACCATCTGTCGTAACCGCGAAAGTTGAATGTCCCTATCTTCAGGAGGCTGCGAATAAGAAACACAAAACCCATTTGTACTCGTAACTTGAAACGACGACTTTAAACAGGTTAAAATCAGTGACAACCTGCAAAATTTCGATTTACTCACTATGAAAAGATGCGAAATTTACAGCTGCTGTTTTGTCTAGTTTTAGTCTGCAATGAGAAAATTAGGGACGGACGAGATCTGGATAAAATGTCCAGCTCACTTAACTATCAGATGGAGCGCAATACATATAATGGCAAATGACACTAATAGGATTAAACAAAAGTTCGATGGCAACCAATCATTCGACAGTTTTCAGCAGCTTACAGGTCCGGGTAATCCCGGCATCCCAGGCATGCCGTTGTCCCCATCTAAGCCCGGATCACCTGGCGGTCCGGGGGGTCCTCGGGGTCCCGGTGGTCCCCTCAATCCAGCTGGTCCCTGAGGTACAAAACTGGGAGTTGTCACCACGGGTCTCCGCGTAGTTGTAGTTACCGGTTTCCTTGCGGTGGTGGTTGTGATTGGAGCTGGTAGATCCGTGTATGCACGCGGCGTTGCGCTGGGCCATTGAGGTTCCTGTGGAGGTGTAGCAGATGGTTTGTTGTAACACACTGATGAGGGACTTTAGTATGCTGTCTCCAGCAACTCAGTAATAAAAGTACACTCGACGGGGCAATCTAGAAAGCGAGTTGTCTTTCTACGAAGTTTTGTGAAGACAGAGTTGCAAAGACAAAGCTCATACCTGCCGTCTTAACCGGGCTAATTAACTGTAGGGTACACCTTTTTTTCAAACTACCCGGGTGATGATGGAATCCCCGTAAGCAGTAAAGGTGCCCTGAGAATTCTGAAATTTGAATAAGTTAAGCTACTGACTTAAATCCTTCAAAGTATCTACCATTGCGTGACATGTCAAGTTATGTGTGGCGACCCAAACAAACAGCAGCAATCGTGATAACCACTGCGCCATCGGTAGAGCGACACCGTTGTCACTGAGCCTCTGAGACATGGGAATTCTGTCCCCTACTGATCACAGGACCTGAAGAATAAGTGAAGGTTAAGAGTAACTTCATCAGCTGTGGACTCCAACGATGTGTTGGACTTACTTAGTTATATACGTCTTTACCACTTCGAGCAATGTGAATATTTCTGTTTAGAACTCATTAAAGGGTGTAAAGAAAATTATTGGTGGCTAAGCCTCATCTAAAATTGCATAACCAAAAACCAAACCACTAAATCCGTGGCCTAACCATCTCTAAGAATGGAAACCAAGCTCTCTCTCATACATTCTAGCAGCTTGCCCGAAGCCGGATTAATTCCGTTAAAATAAAAAGCTGTCTTACTGTTTCTTCGCCTTTTTTTCCGACCAATGTACCTGAGCTTACTACGTGGGACCGGACTTGGGATCATTAGTTGAATTTACACATATGTAATACAGTCTTATCGCACATTCAGTGCATAGGATCCAACTCAGGTCAAACGAAACGGTAACATTGTGAAACACCCTTAGTTAATACGGTTACCTGAAATTATAAACTTATTGCTGGTTTATAAGATACGAATGGGCGAGTTGAACACTTTTAGGAGGTACTGAAAGTGTACATATGAATTAATTTTACAAAAAAAGAAAACTCGACTTACTGTTCGGTTCATTCCTGTAAAGTAGAAGGCAAAACATATCAAAAATGTATACAAAAAATTGTGGCTACTGGGTAATCAGAAAACTTCAGTCGCGGATTTTATTTGAGCTATATCATTAGGACAGTGTGAAGTCAAACAGCTGAAGATATAACTCCACCGAATATGCTGTCAGTAGTGGTTGACACCATATAAATTTTAGTGAAATTCAGTTCACATTCTGAAATGGAAAATATTCGAACGTGATTGATATTTGCGGTTAAATCCGAGAAACGGCTAATCGTTTTGGGGTACGGATCACCAGTCGGTTAATAATAAACTTTGAGTCTATATCTTGCTCTCCGTCAGCTGATACCTTGAGCGGAATAACCAACATGGCACTGGAATAGACAGTTAGCAGAAAAACCATAAACCACTCAATATTTTGTACGCAATTTTGTTGCAGTAAATCGTAGGGCCCTAGAATTTCGTTTTCAACTGAATAAAATTATTACATGACATAATAATGAGAGACTTTTACCATCCAGTTATTGTAGAAACTCACGGAGAGGACCAAAACAAACTTATAAGGCCATCTCAGTATATGGCTTGACAAAGAAGCTGGTGGGGCGCAGTGTTTTCGTTCTCTTTCGTAACTCTCAGACATCGCCTTAGCATGTTTCACATGAATGGATTAAAGTGGGTTAAACTCAGGTCATTCCGTTCTCACTTTGGAGTTCTTTTTAGTTTCATAATAAGGCGACAGGTCCTATCGTTAAGACTTATCTTCCATTGAACTTCCCCAAACAATTCTCGGCCGGGTTCGGACCAGAACCACCTTGCGTCGGTAAAACGCATAGTCCTCTGGGGGAGAACCCAACTTTGTGATACGAAATGTATGTATCGGGACACTAATTTGTTGCTGGGTTACATTGCCCTTCGACTCTGGCATAGCTAATAGGTTTTCAACACGTCTCTACAAGGACTGACATTTTCCCTGCTATACAGAACCTAGAACCCACCTGTCATTTAAGTTAACCCTAAACCATTACTGATCATTTATCGAAGTGAACTTCATTCTGGTGAAAATCGTATTAGTAACAGTTCCACGCATTACTGTCCGCAGTGAATTTATTCTCGTCAGCAAAGTTTATACTCGGTCGAATGTTTACAAGATGTGATTCCCCATTTAATTTATGCAACGCTGGTTGTTCCCAAAGTTCATGAGGATTGATTTTCATCATATAGCACTTCAGCCAAAGTATTGTATAACGCCTGTCCTGTGGTTCTGTAAACATGTTCAGCGTAAGTGATCAGCTCAAACCCGAATAACTCTTGGTTGTGCTAGAGGTTACTTGGAGAGCATCTTGTACCTCGCTTCTAGATAAAGTTTGTTTTTCCTCATTTTTATTATATATGGAGATGCACATGTTGGAAAATAGGTGGCAGTAGACCGTGGCCTTAGCAGTTGTTTGGCGACCTTTCACCTGTGCAGGTGCATTTGTTCGTACATGAAATACCATCCCTCTAGAACCCCGTAAACGTTGCACACAGTGACATGGCGGAATAACGACTTTCAGTGACAGCTCCAAATTGGAGTCAAGGTGACTGTTGATTCTCTCCTAGATTAACGATCCATCCGAAAGGTGCTCAGATCAAGGCGTGCGTAGGCTCCTTGGAGAATATGTCGGTACCACGTTGAGGGCTAACCAGTGTGCTGTTGGCTCATGTGTTACATGTGTGTTTGGATGATGGTGACAATACCCATTGGGAAAGTGATTTTATCTTTAGTTTCGGGTGATTCAGGAAACCCTCCTCACCAATTAACTAATCAAACCGGATGCGAAATAACGTTTCACTGATATGGTGCGGGGTGGTTTCATTCGGTTAGAAATGAAAAAAGTATCCGTGGAATTATCGTAAAAGAAAGATAATCTTAAAATATCAGGTGGCTTTAGTTTTGTTGAGTAACACATTCACGATGTAGCCTTTTGAGTCCGCCTCCGTAACAGCAAACTCCTAAGTGCTTTTTCAGTTACTGAATTGGCCAGTTACCCCGCTGCAGTTGATTACACGTTCAAGCCGATAAAACAGAATCAAATCCAAGGGGAACATGCTAAACTTACCCAGGAACATTTTAACAAACGTATGCCTAATATACACCACCAGTCTATCGTTCACTCGCAAGGACATACACCGATGAAAAATCACAAGACTATTATCGACTTAACGTTCACGATTATGTGTTTTGACGACGATCGATTGCAACACATTTCTTGCCGCCAGTTTGGCTGCAAGTATCAGGCGTTTTTCAAGTTGGTATATACGTGTTTCGTTTGTTTTCGTGCATCATTTTAATCACCCGACGATAATTATTGTGGTTAAACAAAAGAGTTACAAGCAAACTATACCTTTTCGAGCAATTTTAACCGCTTGTACCTCGTTGCAAAATGAGCATTTATCCTATCTTGTTGTTGCTCATTTACTATTGAGCAAACACTTGCTTGTGAAAGCAACTGTAAAAAATCTTTCTGCTCACTTCTAACATGCTTCATTTTGTCTGGCAATCATTTGGCAGGAGGCCCGTATGTACTGTCCTTAATTTACACGACGAGTTTCGTCATCTTTGGAAAAAGCCTTCGGATTAGTTCCTGAACGTTCAACGTTCAGTGCACCCATGTTACTTAACGTCCCTATCCAGAAAACTCCAGCTGGACAGGTGAATGGAAATGTGACTAACAGGCGTTTGTAATAACGATATTCGACATCATGGACCACCGTTCAGGAATTGGGCGAAACTTTATTTACTTCGTGTGATATCAGCTGAGTTAAACTGTATCGTACAGTACAAGCTGCCCGTTGTGCAGTTTCTATTCGGAGGCGGAAAAGCCATTGGATTCGGTATAATGTTCTCATATTCATATGGGTCCCAGGAATGCAATCTCACAAGGGTTTACAGAATTAATTCTATGTAATCACTCTCGTTAAGATAAAGAACTGTCGCAGTTCTCCAAATGTTCCTTCTATTCGGTTTGATTAAGTGGTCATGAGAAGTTTAGTAATGCTCAGTTTGACGGGTCTGCATCATCAAGATTTTCACAAATCCATTGGTTTTCCGAAAAAGTTGAATTTTACAGCTGACGTACTGAAATTGTCTTAATAAAGATGGGCACACTGTGGCAGAAAGAAAATCGATTACTTTCTAAACGTTAGTGTTAAAAACTGCCACTGAAGTAAAGGGCTCATTGCTGGTGACTACCTCTGGACCCGCATTGGGTCTCCAGACTTATATGACGTGATCACAAATTTGGTTCCAGTAAAACGTTTGCCTAGCAGAATCATTTTACTCATATTCACTAACCTGATCTGTTATAACATATTTATAACATAGTGATAACAATAGCATAGCATAACACAATATTATTACAGTATAAAATGGCACTGTCAAAATTATTTGTCGCATATTTTCTTTGGGTATACCCACAGCGTTTTGTTTATTTAAATCAATATGTATACTTTCACATACTGTGACCCAAGGATGTCAAACGTTTCCGTATGACTAAATTGAACCGTTAAATGTATCTCTTACAATCACAAATCTCGCATGCAATGTTCCAACGTATGTGAAATGGACTGTGGTGTTACTGAAACTCAAACGAAAGAAGTCACAGTAAGGCAGACTCGAACTTGCGCTCATGTGCTAATAAGACATTCATCAACACCGAAACTACAACTGGAAACTTGAAAGAGAGTATGTAATCGCAGTCATTCGAAAACTTACTGATACAGTTAGGACAGCACGCTCCCGGGTCTACCAACTGTCCACCGTCAGCTCCGCAATCCACATCTGAGCACGGGAGTGGTTTGCATTCAGCCTTGCCTGTTGATCCATCACATTTGCACTTCAGACAAGGCAGTACCCCCAACTGCACCTCTTCTCCCGCTAACAACACTCTACCATCTTCCAGTTGACAAGTGCCTTTATAAAAATGGTGTTTAAGAAAGAACGTTGTCAAGTACTTTTAAAAAAACTATCTTAATGCATTTGAAAGTGTTGTCCTCACCTATATCTTCTATATTGACATGTAAGCTAACGGACCGTGTAGATGAGTATGCCAAGTAGGAGGAAGGAATTGGATTGAAATCTCACTAATCTATTGGCCTACTGTATCCCCATTTCATTCACAAAATCTTGTCGTTTGGACCTAAACGTAAACCAGTCTCATACGTTTTCGTTATGTGTACATTTGTAGAAAACCTATGGAGCCTGTAGTTCATAACTAAGTGTAGCGTGGAATTTTCTTCCTACATATTCTGAATTACAAACAAAATGATGATAATACACATTTCATGTAATACTGGAAACAGGTTGTTACTGAATTGTACTATAAACCACCCTAATAGCAACGCAAGGTTTCCGATTACAAAAATACAGTAAACCATCTATTCTCCTTCTCACTTAGTGAAAAACAGGTGCGTATTTATCCTCGCAACCACCGGTCCTACAAGCATCGTTTGTGACAAGTCGGTTGGGCCATTGATTAAAACCGACAGCCGAATGAAAATGCACACCAAGGCTTTTGTGAGTTTAAGTGAGAAATGCCGGACCAATACTAGATTTCAGTCGCGTACAATAACATGCAGTGAACCTGTGAACTCCAACTAACCATTCTCTGGTAAAACCACTGAAACACTAGCAACAAGTGTTCAACAATCGAGCACGAACTTAACTCTATTAAGAAGTTCACGGAAAGCACTTGACAATATACTGCATCAGTTCTTTCCTCAAATAGGAATTTTAAGGCAGGTTAGAATACAGTTGATTGTTTTCGAAGAGAAACAAACAGAGTGATACGCATGAAAACGTCGGATATGAGAAGTTAGGATCATAAGTAACATAGCAACAGCGATATACAAATGACTGTTATGACTTCAATACGGCTGAGTTACCACCCACGTCTATGTAACTACCCCAGACCCACAGCATAACTTTCACGTTCCCTCTACTAGTGGGTCCGGTAGTAATTGGAAATTTTTATATCCAGTTTTAGGCCAAGCACTTGCAGTGTATACTACACTCGTTCGGGCAAACTCAGAAATTCCTTGTACTCTAACGGGTTAGCCAACGTGTCGGATTTTGGTAACCGATGTTAAAGTCGAAAACCAGGCAGTTTAGGGTAGTAACCAAAGTTAAAAAGTCCATTACTTTGGTAACATTGAGAGAAAGTCCCAGTTTAAGCGTTGAGAACTATGATCGCATATTCAGAAATCCATTTTAAAGTCAGTGTTTCGATTATTCTTATCACTGAAGGTTGAAAATCAAAAGTTATATGTTGATTCTTAAATGCTTAACCACCAAGCTTAAGTTAACATAGTAACGTATAAGCATTATTGTAATGGTTGTGTATGAAGACGTGAATTTAACTAAGATAAACCTCTCTGTACAACACAGTATAAGTATTTGGAAATCGTTGACGAAACTCACGTTGTCCGCCGCACTCCCACTGGAATAGGACCAAGATGACGAGGTAGAATTTCAGTCGGAGCCCGCTCGGCAGACACATCTCAATTTTCGAACTGGCTCCTCACAAACTGTCCGCAGAATGCTTACTAGACAACCGACCGACTTGAAAGCGTTACGGAACGCTCTAACCGGACGGAAGCCAATAACTTCACTTTGGTTATCGTGACGACGACCGATTCGATTTAGCTGTTTGCATTCAAATGCGCGTCCTCCAACTACGCATTCCAAAAGCAGTATCCACCAATTAGCATTCTGTTCGATGCAACAGCTTCCGGCACCGGGACTCGAAGTTCCAACCAATAAGCGAACAGCGTTTACGCGGCGGGGCACACCTAACGATGCACAATGCACGGCACGAATCCCCGCACAGAACCCTGAGGTGGGACGCAGACGCCTACGCCCCACTGCACAGTACAAACACTGTCACGTAAGCACCGAACACCACCAAATGTAAATTCCCTGAATGATCGATTGGAACAACGCCGGAGCCCTGGATCGGTCTGGTCGGTGACCCAAAAAACGGACAGAACGCTTTTTGACTGCCTGTTTAGGATTTCGGGGATTCAAATTAGGCCCGGTTGTAAACAGGCCATGTCGGTTGAACATTGTAATGATTATGAAAGGCCTGTGCGATAGTTGATTGAAAGCCAGGTAGAGAAGCGATATGTTATGTAGACAGATGTTTATATTTGAAATATAAAGTGAACATCACTAACCCTTAATCGCAGCTTTTCCAACCACATCGAATTTTCAGCCAACCCTTTTCGACAAGGTACGTCATTGTTAAAGGTTCTCACAACAGGGTACTAGATCGTCGGTCACAGTTTCACAGGGCAACCGCGTTGATCGCACACATTTGGCACGACATTAGGCACGACTGAATTGTCATTTGCTCAGTCACGTTTGCTTGCGATTAACCGACCACCTGGAGAGGAGACACAGTAACTGTCCAGTTAACTACAGTCGATGACCTCACGATTAGGATTTCTCAGTTGAAAGCACAGAAATGATCACACGCGTTTAGTAATGTTGATCACTATTAGGTAGTAAGAGGTTTTGGTTAGTGTAAGCCTGACAGAGCGTCCTAACAGCAAACATGGCTGAGCGTGTGCATGTGACACTTAAGTAAAGTCCAATGTGAAGCAACTAGTTGTATGGGAAGATGGTTGCAGTTCAAATCCCGATCGTATCAAGAATATGCATTACCGATAGGCCCTAACAGGAGAAAAAATATGTCTGACGTTTGTATCGACAGCAATCGGTTAAAATGACAGTGGACAGAAAGTTTCAATCAAATATGAATAGTAT
>LOND01000999.1:74601-107832 GCA_014220965.1 Paragonimus kellicotti
AGGCTAATTCTGTTAATTAACTTCAAAACAGATCAAACATCAACAAAAATTTCGTTGCAGAATCATAAATGCACTTTAAGAATTGGTACTTAAATGTTGGAAGACAAACAAGGTTATTTTTCAGAGTTATCAAGTAAAATGTGTTATAAAACATTCAAATGCTATTGATATTCTTGAAAACTGTGAACACGTTCTATAAACATAGAGATACTAACAGAGTCTTGATTAATATTATTGACTTCATTTTGTGTGGGACCTGTCACAGTGACGATGGGCACTAACGTGCTCCACTTTTAATTACAAACAATCCAGAGTAATCAATGACAAAGCTCAGGTGACAACCTCAGTCGAAAAATGGTGCATGATTGTTAGATAGCTGGTGCCTACAAGTGTACGAGAGATGGCGTCTACTTAGAAGATCTAACTACCAAATGTGAACTTTCTGGTTTTGTAATTCTTTGCTGGCTGACCCCAACGGTAACCACCTAGACTGACATCAAGTGCAACAAATCATTCAACCCGCACGGTGGTTAAATCGTTCAAATCACCCTACCGGACTGATCACTTAAGTTATAGGCATCACTCATTCGACGTCCGGGTATGCTCAACCTAAAACACCCGACTATGTCCATTATGCTAGCATTCTCACTAAATGAACTTACTGCATACATCAAAAGAAACAAACCGAGTTTTTTTTAAATCAAACGATAGGAATAAATCTGATACAGTAGAACCGCTCTCAGTCTTTCACGGTCACTGCCAACTATCGTTTGCTGCATTCTACAGTGTATTTGCTCTACGTTTTATAGACTGTGACCAGGTATTCGTCAAGTGAACCATCCCATTACTGTTCTCTAGCATTTTTTATTCCGCATTTCCGTAACAACCTACTTTTCCCGGCCACCGTACAACTGTCTAATATGTTTGTACTGTTAAACATAGACACAATGGTATAGACTTCCTCCATACTTTCCAAGTCGCGAAAAGTCGTGTTACTACTACCAAATCCAAATAAGCAAATAATGTTAACGGGATCACAGGACGAATAAAACTGGTGAATGAGCTTGCTAACAGTATGCAGCTCAAATGTGTAAAATTTTCACATCGGTAAAATTCTCACGTCGGATCACAATATATTGTATGTATATTGTATTGTATTGTATTGTATGTATATGGTCTACTACTTGATGAAGCTAACATACACACAATGAACTTTGAAACTACGGAGTAATGACGTTTGGCACGCAGTCTTCGGATATTCCCAACACCATTTCCTCAGCCAGTGTCTTAATTTTGGAAGACTATTTCTGAATGAGTGGCACTCATTTGCACTTTCTTCTCACACTTCAGGCGAACGAGTCAGGCGGGTTAAAAGACAAGATGAGGAAGCTCCAAGTACAAGTGTAAGTTGTGTATAACTGTTCATTTTTGGGTTATTCATCGTCGAATGAAAATATTCTGAAGTAGTAATTTTTGAACTATCCGATACAGTCTGTTTTGGGGCAAGAGCGGTTTCAGCTCATTTCCTATGCGCAGACCTGCTAGTAATTCAGCAAAAATACAAAATTTGCGAAATGGAAATCAGTTTCGGTAGACGAACCATAAGTTAGTCCAGGAAAACTTGAAAAATGTTCACTTCTGCTCGCACATTGCACATTCAGGTGGAACTCTCTCACCGGCTTTTTATGAATACAAGCACTTGGCTCCATTTTTGCCTTGATCATGATGCATCAGTAGTGCCAATCGGACGCAACGTCACGCCATTTACTTTGCTGAAGCTCTCGAAGACTTCATTCAGACCATACTTTTTAAATAGTTAAATCCATGACAATGATCGTTAGGAGCTGGCTGCCGTGAACCATGACAACTTCAGCGTGATTGAAAAAATAGGTGATAATTATTAACTACTGAAACGTTTTCAGTAGCCACCAAATTTTATATTATTTTTCGGCATCCATCCAGGTCAAAGGACCAGTGCCTTTCGGCGAAACCACATATCGCATCGGTGCCATGGGCGTCCAAGGTGAGAGGGGGCCTCCTGGTCCACCAGGTGTAGATGGTCCACCCGGGCCTCAAGGTGCCCCAGGTCCAGTTGGAAAACACGGGGAACCAGGCATTCCAGGACCAATGGGTCCTCCTGGTCCACCTGGTGCGGACGGAAAACCTGGGCGTGATGGAGAACCTGGGAGCCCCGGAACGACAGGAGAAATCGGCCCACCCGGTCCACCGGGGCCCAGCGGACTTCCAGGAACCAAAGGACCGAGTGGCTTGAAAGGACAAAAGGGTGAACGAGGTGATCAAGGGCGTGATGGTGACGAAGTGAGTTCAACAGAAAATTGTTTGATGATTAAAAGTTGTCACTCAGTTTGATCGATATTTCCAAGAACACAAACTAAGATATCGTCACTTTGAGGGGGAACTGTAACGACCTGAACAAAGCTGTTCGATGAACTGACTTTATTGTCCGTAATTTCACAAAGAACTTGAGCAACAGGAAAAAAGATTCCTTTCAGACTAAAAGTTAAATTTGGGTAAAAATTTCCGTTGACGCTCGGGAATCGTGTGAACGTTTACTTTTGAAGAAATAACATGTAACGTTAATAATTGTAGGCCACCCGATAGCATTTTTTGTCCTACGGTACACGCCTTCGTTAACCTATTGTGGTGGCGTTTCAGCCTGGATAGGGCGCATCAGTGATGACCGTTGAACTCTGGCCTCAGCCGTTGTGACTCAGGCACCTAGGCTTTCAGAGGCCATGACCATATCATGTGGCCATTTAGTCCTTAGAGGACGTGAGGTGACTAACCAGGAGATTTATCTCGGCAACCCCGGACTCAGGGTTACTACTTCGGGTTGTAACTACACACGCCAAAAATGTGTTTTACTTATTAGTAGGTCATTGGGGGAAATATCTAGTGGCTAAACAATAGACCTAAAAGTCTAATATATTTGTGAAGAAACGAACCCAATCAAGGTGGATAAAGTGATGATGAGTGGCCAAATCAGGCACATGTTTACTCACAGATGAGTATCATTATGAAAAACTGGGCGAATAAATTTCCTTGTCGCTTCCAAAGAAGATCTACTTATTTATGTGATACTGAAATACTCATAGGTGATAGTTGGCAACCAGCAATCCATCAAGTACTTTCGAAAGTTATATACCTGTCGACTGTAAGCTAGTTTATCTTAACGAATTGACTACTAGATAGTGTTTAGTATAAAGGTGTCCTCAGCGATTTGGAACCATAATGTTAGGATAGAACGACTTAAGTAGTCCGATATGAAATAATTAACAAAATTTATGGATTACATTTTCAGAATAGACCACATTTGAGGCATCGAGCAGGAACCCTATCAATGAATATTTTATTTTTTCAGGGCGCCCGTGGTGATGTTGGTCCACCTGGCCCGATGGGGCGCGCTGGACCTCGGGGAGAAATTGGACCAATGGGATCACCAGGAACACCAGGACAGCCAGGCCCTTCAGGAGCTGACGGACCTCCTGGCCCTCAAGGCCCACCTGGACCACCGGGCATGCCTGGACAGCCGGGGGAGGCTGGGCCACTTGGTGAGCGTGGATCTACAGGAGAACCGGGCTTAGATGGTGTTCAGGGTGACCCTGGCAGGCCTGGACTCGATGGCCCACCCGGAAGTGACGGTGAACAGGGAGTTCAGGTAAATTAATACGGGCCAATATGATTTCGTTCGATTTAATTCGTACCTTTCAGCATAAACCTTGCTCAGCCTGATAATGGTTGTAGGTAAAGTATGGTCCCAAAGGAGCATACACTGCGGCAACATTTAATATTACGTATTTGTTGATTATATATACTTTTAGGGTACTGAAGGCAAAGACGGAAAGCAAGGACCAAAAGGCGATGTTGGTTTCCGAGGTCCGTTAGGACCTGAAGGGATGCCTGGTCCACGTGGTTCCCCAGGTGCAGCAGGCGCTCCAGGAGAACAGGGGGCGAAAGGTGCCATTGGTGATCCAGGGCCGACAGGAAATCGTGGACTGCCCGGAAATTCTGGTCAACCAGGGCCTATTGGACCTCGTGGACCACAAGGTAACTGTCACCAAGCGTTTGTTTCATAGGAGGAGGTGGGAAGTACAAAAAGTTGCGACCACGTAATTTATTTTAATCATAGGTGCGAATTTGGAGTAGTTGTTTAAGTGCGTTATTGTGGTGTGTAACTGGTCACCACTTCGCACATACTGAGTATATCTAACCGCACTCACCCTGATAATGAGAAAAAACATCAATGAAATTGTGACTGCCACTGATAACCAACTGGGCATTTATTACCAAGCTATTATCCCATAGAGACAAACTACTAGGGCAGTTTGGGCGTCAATACGACTTTTCCATAAACACATCTGGACAAGGTCCGTGGTTCATGAGACTGTCCGTGTGCCAAACTTTACCATTTTTATTGCTGAAGATTAGTTGGTGGCTATTCAGCACTTCCGGTTGCCAAACATCATTTATACCCACTCAAGCAGACAATGATGATGGTGATTAATGCCCGCTCACTGGGAGTTTTGAACTCAATACTTTCCAGCACCCAGGTAAACAACCGGTGATACAAAGGTTTATAAGAGATATTAGGGCGCGCATGATATGTAGGGTCGTTTCCACAGACAATCTCGAAGCCTAATCCACACTCAGCTGGTCTCAATAGCAATATTTGTACGCAAACGGAAGAATCTTTCCATCGTCAGGGTAGCAAGTAGTTTTTAGAAACACAGTCGACTTTCAAACAAATAAAGCATGATAGAGAGACTTTACCCTTGCATCAGGACCGTCGTACATATCGCCATTTGTACCAATCAAGCCGCCACTTTCATTTAAGGTCCACCCGGAGCCGCCGGTAAAGAAGGAATAATCGGTCCGCGTGGTATGCCAGGTTCGAAAGGTTCGGCTGGTGCAATGGGGGCTGCTGGTTCTCCCGGGAGGCCAGGTGTTGACGGGAGACCCGGTTTACCCGGACCGCCTGGACAAAGTGGTCCATTGGGTAGAGCAGGACCAAGGGGAGAGCCTGGCCAGGCTGGACCGATAGGAAAACCTGGCAGAGCTGGTCCTCCGGGACCTCCGGGTGAAAACGGAAGAGATGGTGCAAACGGACCAGTTGGTCAACCTGGCCCCCGAGGTTCTCAAGGTAAATCCGGTCAAAGTGGATACCCAGGGAATATCGGACCGACCGGACCTCCAGGACCTCAGGGAGGCATCGGACACCAGGTGAGCGATGTATCGCCTATAAAACTGACGTATCGAAATCATTTCAATTAAGTTGAACGAGGAGATAGAGACTGAATCGGTATCGTTTTATTGGAGAAGTTTTATGTTCAGATTGTTACAAATTGAACGACATCCATATTCGTTCGCAGCTTTTTCATTCAGATAAATGTTCAGATAGATACATCAGATTCAGCTTCCACTGTGGTTAGTAGTTATTTGCTGAGCACACCTCGGCGTGAGCCGGACTATGGACGCCAACCCCTGTGTTTGTGAGGTTAGCGTGCTGGTCACTACTGCGATGGCTACACGATAGGCATACCCAAGTATTCAAATTCACATACTCAACAACGTCATTTTGATGATCTGTTATTATGTAACCTTTGTTGCTAATTGATAAGCTGAACACGTTGAGCATTCACAGCAAAGGAGATGGGTGGCGCAACCAATCCAAATAAAGTTGGCCATTCAACCACGAAATTCTGTTAGCGTGTCGACATCTCTCCTTGTACAGCCAAAGCGACATCATCTTTGCTTAGGTATAAAGGTAGATTGGTACAGCTTCCCAAATTACGACGTAAAATTGGAGTTAAATATCATTTGTTTACTGGCATATAGTTCTCTGCAACTACGCCTTTTAATACACAGGCTAGATCTATAGTTCGTGATGGCCACAGTTCCGACATGTTGACGAATACCTTGATTGATCAGTGACCAAATGACCCTGCAGATAGAAATCTTGATGAGTTGATGTTATGTCGTCAGTGGAGATGTGCGGTGTTTAATCCTTTTGTAGAAGGTTAGAAATGCTAAGGTAATTACCTCTGGATATCCTACGTTAAACAGCAGGTACATGTATAAGTCGGCTAGCATGTCGTTCACCAGCTTGCATATAACTGTCAGTTTATGTACTGTATACCAGCTGTAGCATTAGACTAGGGAACACAAAGCTGGTCAGCTAACTGAGTACACAACTCTCAGCATCATCTAAACTTACGATCAAACTGAGATGGTCACCAAAAGCTTGAGGCTGACCAAACTCCAATCCGGATTCGACGTCACATGGCTGATAGTCAACCTATATTGTACGTACATTCGCCGAGATTCAAGAGTTGTTTGCAGATCTGCTTCTGAGAACAACTTTAATTTATAATTCATTGTTACTTTTTTTGACTTGATACAGCTGTTAGACAGTTATGTGAATAGACAGACGGCTTATATTTAATTTTTGTTCCTTACCCCTGAAGGGTCCACAAGGTGAGCGTGGCTTGCCCGGGCCAACCGGGCCTGCTGGTGTCAAAGGTGACAAAGGACTGAAAGGTTATACTGGGGATGCTGGCGCTGTAGGAGATGCTGGTCCCCAGGGACCACAGGGTCGACAAGGTCCAATAGGCGATAAAGGTGTAGTTGGACCCGCAGGTAACGTTGGAGCTCCGGGACAAAGAGGCGTACGCGGAGCAACCGGACCGGCAGGTGACGCAGGTAAAGACGGTCTACCAGGCAATGACGCACCCGACGGGGAGACCGGTACAGCCGGTCTGGAT
This sequence comes from Paragonimus kellicotti, assembly GCA_014220965.1. NCBI lineage: Eukaryota > Metazoa > Platyhelminthes > Trematoda > Plagiorchiida > Troglotrematidae > Paragonimus > Paragonimus kellicotti. The sequence continues at coordinate 81,384 of LOND01000999.1, forward strand.
GGGCCACAAGGACCCATTGGACCAACCGGTGCTTCCGGTCCACCGGGTCCGATGGGAGATCGAGGTGAAAAAGGCAACATGGGTCCGATTGGCATACCAGGCAGAATGGGTGTCATGGTAAGTCAATATACTTGCGCATGGTTAATGGTGGTCCGATTGTGAAACGTGTGTGCTTGGGTTGGACTCGAACCAGTCCGTATGTGATGAGCGCTCTGCCACCTAAGCTGCGAGGACTTTCACAGCTATCTACTCATCTCACTATGTCAAATGTAGTCCATCAAGTGATAAACGGGATACACTGCCCTGTCAAGATTTCTTAAACAATGCACTTTACAACCTGTTAACGTTAACGTTATGAAGTAAAACTGAATTATCGACAAGCAGTTTGGCAAGTTCATTAATTGTGAAGAAACCTAACTATGAGAAATCTGGGCTCCAACTAGACTCAAATTAGTAACAGCAAGTAATCTACCAAATGTTTAAAAGACATCAACGTTACATCACGAAGTTCAGGTCGGTTGATTCTGGAGGTGGGTTTTTCTATGTGATGGATCCAGTTTAGAAGCATCGGTTTTCCTGACAGAATTCGTAAGAGGTACTGCTCAAATAAGCTGTCACATCTGAACTAACTGTCAGTTGTTTATGTGACGTCGTGAGTTGAATTAGAACCACTTCGGTGTGGATCAGCATAATATCCAACTACGTATTAGGTTAAACTGAAGACAATATTTCTAAATTGCAAAACGAGAACTCGGCTAATTTAATAATACAGAATTTCCAACGTAAAATCTAAAATGTGGTTGATACTAATTTAAAAATTTAAAAACTTCATGACGAATGATGCAAATGTGATAGTTGGGTGAAAAAGGGGGGAGGCTATCAACGTAGCAAACGCTTGTTCTTTTGCCTTCTGTGTGGTTGGCACCATATCAGGGGCCAGTTTCTCTTGGAGCGTTAAAAGTTGCTATTCAGCTGCTTGATCGCCAAAAATTCCCAGATCGTTACGCCTCCACCTGACGCGATATCTATAACCCATCCAAAGCGGCATCCCGTCTGACCGCAGTGAAAGTGATCTAGAATTGAGGTTCGGTACTGTTCACGTTACTATTCACCCCGAGTTAATAAATTAATGTCCATGTTTAGGCAAACTCATCTGGAGATAGCCAGAGTGGTTTTCTTCTTGTTACGAACCATATATTTTCACCCAGCCATTCAATCTACTTGAAAAGAACGCATTGGTGAAAGGGTAAAGAGAAGAAATATCCGGCGGAACAACTGAGTTAATTTGCGCCGTTTGTCCGTTGAAGCTAGTAAAATGCATTTTATCGATGAAACAACTGAAAATAAGTGAGGTAAGAAGATTTTCACTCCAGACATTCTGTTACGGCAGACAGAGTGGAACTCGCGCATCTTTAGCGATCGATAAACTTGCCAATGGTAAGTCTATCGTTAAAAATATTAGTGAAAGAATAAGTTACTAGCGTTATGTTTAAGAATTACTATCAAAAGTCTGTCTCGTCCAGTTGTTTTGTTCAGTTTCGACTGTAAAACTGATTAGGCCCTCGTTGATAAATTCACGTATAAAGATTAGAAGTGAGAAAAGCGATCCGTACTTAGTAGAAAATCAACTGACGTTCTCGATATCGAACGGAGTGTTTTTTTTTTAGACTAAATGTTACCCATACAGCTGCTAGCATCGAATGACACCAGACCGTTGCCTTAAGTCGTGTTCGTGCAAACACCATTAATACTGCAATTTCGCCTTTTATCAGATGACTCAAAATCAAACTCTTGATGGTTTTCGAATTTCAATTCTTCCTCCTTTTTCCAGGAAATTGCTTAATACACTGGGCAGAAAAAATGGTCTCCGAGAACACAAATTTCTACCTTAGGGCAAAATAAATCTGAATAACAGGGAAACTAATCGTCAAAGATACAGTAATCATCATACGTACATATAAAAGTTTACCGAATCCAACAAATTTTCCAGTTATACAATATTGTTCCGGTGTGTACTGTCACGAATTGACCATTCGCTCTGAGCAGCCAGTGATCAGTGGTTAAAATTGCTGTGCACAGTAGGATTCAACTTCAAGGTACAGTGCACCGGGTTGCCCAGTGCTGTTTGTTTTTGGGTAAAGAAAATTATAATGGTACTCTAAAACTAAATCACGACTGACTGCCAGTTGTTTGGGGGAAAGTTGACCGAATTCGACAGTTCAAAACAACTTCATTCCCTTCAGAAGTTTGAACAAAACCGTTAGAACACGAAAACTGGTAGATGCAAGCATTTCGTATTGACTCATCAGTACCAAATTTACAATAACATGAACCGGTTTTTTTTAGTAAGCAGTTGTTGGAGTGAATAATCAGTCAGATAAGTCATTAAGTCCAGGGAAAGGCCAGGTGCACGAACGGTAGCTTTTGGACACCGGGAGCTGGCTTGAGGTGATTGATTGCGACCACTCTAGCGAGCCGCAAGAATCTTGTATTGGATTGAAGTAACAGGAGTCTGAATAGGCAAGCTAGATCGTTGACCTAACCAGGGATCAGGATGTATCTAACGGCTGGAGATACTGACCGCCTACGCGCTTAGGCAAGACTGCAGTTCTTCTGCAACACGAACTTCTGAACCCATTTAGGTAAATGTTCCTTCATTCTGGAGCTCAAGCACCTCTCGGTTCTGCCTATGTAACTTTCTCCGCAGTTACATACAAATTGGTAAATACAATGTGAAGTGGCACCGATAGGCTGATCTTTGACTGAAGGCAATGATAGTTTCTGGGTCCGAAAGACTGCACGGAGTTCAGCAACACTAAATGTCCGTTTAAGTAAATTTCTGGATTGTTATATTGTTTGATGCATGTTGTAGTCACTCCTAAAGAGCAGCTGTATGTGGACCCTCTTTTTCTGTATAGTGATCACCTCTTCGGATGGCGCTTTTTGTCCACCGTACTTTTCTGTCAACTTCTTGGGGATAACCATTTAATTGTTGAATAGAAGTAGTTCCTCTGCAAGACTGTCGTGAGTACAGATTCGCTTTTCATGTATGAACAGCTTATTCACCACTGTTCGTTCATGTTGGACCGGTGTGGAGCAGACCTAATAATGTAAAAAACAACTAAGTGTCCTGTGTCTCACAACACGTTCGAATCTCATCCCCATAAGACTAAATAAATATCAAATGGGATGTGTGGTTTGAATTCAACGGTATGTAGAAAACTTACGTCACGATAGCTGCTACATCTCTTGATCGTAGCTCATGAAAAAATTTAAGAGGAATCTTGTCCAGTTAGTCCAGATCTTTAACAGATCACGCGCTACTAATCTCGGTCTCCTCGTTACAAGCTACACTCACGGTTGGCACAAAAATCGTAGAGGCAGTCGCTGTCTGAATCGAAAAGTTGACAAAAACTGTCAGGATACATCGCCGTGAGACATGGTAATGCGATATTATTTTCTCGGCTCCAAGCAGTGAACGTCACCAGGTGCAAACACATATCCCGTATGCAACGCAAAGAATATTTAGACTCACCAAAAAACGCGTTAATGAAACGTGAAGTTTTCAGCCCACAGTGGTCAGAAATCATGATTAATGGTTGACTACACAATAAAAACAGGTACAGTAAGTGCGTATGAATGCATGAACTTTTCTCCATTGCCCTCTGTATTTTGAGATACAAGCAATCGGGGCCAAGGTGGATACGAAATAGAAATGGCGACTAGTAGTAAAAAATGACACCCGATGCTGTTCGTTGTCTTCATTGGTTTATCGCCAACTCGGGTAACGAATCCTACAAAAGCTCTGAGCTACGAGATCTAATGAAGAAAGTCTCGAGTGTGCAATACAACTCCCGGTAAAAGTCCACTTATCCGATAGTACTATTGATCAGCAATGTCAAAGTCAAAGCATCCAACCCTATATTTTGTACGATTTAGTTTTACGACCAGGAATTTGTCCTGTTGCACTGCCGATCTAATGGTTTTTATACGAAGTTCGTGTACTTAATTAGATAAGAAACAATACAAACAGGAATACTACAATATATTGTCAACAAGTTAGTACTACAACGTTATTGCCCAGCTGCAGGTAACCATGAATAACTGTGCTGTAGATATCATGCTGGACGACAACTCATCAATCGTGTCAATGCTCTTATTTATTGCTGGTACTATTTAGGGTATTCCGGGAGTTCCAGGTCAACCAGGCCCTGATGGCCCACTGGGATTCAAAGGCGATCGAGGATTATCGGGTTTGAATGGCCCTCCGGGCCAGGATGGACTGCCCGGACCTCAAGGGACACGCGGACCACGCGGACCACCTGGGATTATTCAAATATTGGGCGCACGGGCTTCTATGGGTCCACCAGGCGACGTTGGAGATCTTGGCCCACCTGGTGAGCCTGGTGTTCCTGGTTTGACAGGTCAAGACGGACCGATGGGGCCAACTGGTCCAATGGGTCCGCCCGGTAAGCAAGGGGCACCCGGATCTCCCGGCGAAGCTGGTGCACCAGGCAACAGTGGGCGTGCTGGAGCACCTGGAGCTGCTGGTAGCCCCGGCCCGGCCGGCATTCAAGGTCCACCCGGTACACAGGGTCCTATGGGAGCTCCAGGCAACGTTGGACCGCCTGGAGCTCGAGGTTTACCTGGTCGGCAGGGAGCACAGGGAGTACCCGGGAAAGCTGGTCTACCTGGAGCGCAAGGTGAGCAGGGGATCACAGGCAAACCTGGAACTACCGGACCTCCTGGTCCACCTGGAGCACCAGGTAAAGATGGTGATCCTGGTGATCCAGGTGCCCCGGGTGCACCTGGAGAAGTTGGCGACACAGGCAGTGCTGGAGCGCCTGGACGAGATGGCGCTGTGGGAGCAATGGTAAATCGTAGTACTTGGTTAGACTGCTATAACTACATAGTATGCAGAATCTTCCCTTTAAAGTTGAAGTGTTTGTATTTTTCAGATAAGGACTTTCTGGACCTTGTTCTTCAAGTATGTGCAGCATCGGGCACTTTGATTTGTTACAGTTAGTTATTATTGCCAATTATTCTGCGTTGTGTAATACAAAATTCCATTGTCACTGTACTACGCGCTTTGTTTTTCTAAGATATATACAATGAAAACACCTACCTTAAGTAACTAAGTCAGCAAGAGCATTTTCAGTGGAAAACTTTACCATCAGTTATTATAAATCTTCTTGTTGCCCAACTTGGTAACCAATATGATGATGCATGAGTGAATTGTGGGTGAAGGCTACTTAGTCTGAACAATGTTAAAATAGGTTGACGATACGAAAAATCGTCTAATCTTTTATTCATTTTAATAGGGTATGCGCGGATCTACAGGTGGCCCTGGCCCTCGGGGCCCACCGGGGCCTCCAGGACCAAGTGGGCCTCAAGGTGCAGCTGGACCAACTGGACCTGAAGGCCCGGTTGGACCAAGAGGTGATAAAGGAGCAGTCGGCTTGCCTGGAGCTGAAGGACCGGAAGGTCTTCCCGGGTCTGATGGCTCTCAGGGACCTGAAGGTCCTGTGGGTGCGGTTGGTGAACCTGGCTTAGATGGCTTGCGGGGGCCAAGAGGTCCTCCAGGTGATGCTGGACCGGTTGGCGAAGTTGGACCTTCGGGTCAACCAGGTCGACAAGGTGCTCAGGGACAGCGTGGAACCCCTGGTAAGCCGGGTTCAGCCGGACAGCCAGGTGACAAGGGACCTCCTGGAGAGGATGGGGCTGATGGGAAAGATGGCGAGCCTGGTTCTCCAGGAAGTCCCGGGCCGAGGGGACATCCTGGATGGTCTGGACTGCCTGGACCAGCTGGCCCTCCGGGTCCCGATGGGTTACGCGGTGATGCGGGTGAAATTGGCGCTCCTGGAAATCCTGGTCCGCCGGGAGAAGGTGGCCCCATTGGTGAACCAGGTAACAAAGGTGTTAAAGGACAGCGAGGTGATCTAGGAATGCCCGGACCAGCTGGTCCTCTCGGAAGGGATGGACCTCCAGGCCCTCCAGGGCCAATGGGTCCACCAGGTCCCCCAGGTCCTCCAGGTCTGAGTTCGGTATACGTACCGCTTCCTTCACGAGGGAAAAAAGGCAAGGGTTTGTTTGCGGATGATCCTCTAGCAATGAGGTTGTTGGGAACCGGAGTCAACCCACGTCCTGAAGGAACCAAACGTTCTCCAGCACTAACATGTAAACATCTTGCCTCACTTTTTCCAAATTTCAAAGATGGTGAGTCATTCCAAATCTCAGTTTGGTGTGAGGGCATATTGAGCATTGTTTTACTTGGCTGTTTATAAGCTCGGTTAGTTCTTGTCATATTGGGATGGATTTCTGATGATGAAAACTGTGTTGGCCACTCGATATATAAATTATCCATGACCCGGATACTGACAATTAGGCAAGTGTTAATAGGTTATTTCCAATAAACCTTATATGAAATGGACTATTATGGAGGGGTATGTAGAGCACTTTGTTGACTGATTCCTTTCATATAATATGGTCATTCATAGTGTTGGAAGTTAAGGATCAGCGTCAAACAATGGCCACTGACTACTAAACGTCGCATGCAGTTTTCTCAAAAGAATTATACACCACTCAGTCACCTATAAAGCATGCACACAAGTCCCTCCAACCAACATACCGCCTGTGTACTTCAGCATATGGACACCATTTTTTTGTTCGTTTCTAATTAGATACTCTCATTGTATGATGCTTATTCACCCTTACAGTCTGCTTACACGCTGTAATCGGAATTCGTAGCAGACCAGGTTACAGCGTTGATGTCAGTAGTAGTTTCATCTTTTTCTTTCCTTTATCTCTAAGCAAAAACTGTTTGTCCATGAGTTTATGGCAGTTAGACCGCGTCAGTAACTACTGACGTAGAGATTGTGCAAAGCCCTTCGGTAAATATTCAGACGACTGAAAGCAACTTTAAACGAAAATTGTTGTTTTATGCTCACATAACACTGATAGTCTTTTGGTTGATAGGGCTCAGCTAATTTCCGAGAGTTGGCAGTTCGTTGTATTCAGCAGCGTAGTGAGGGAGTTGATGGTCAGTGTAAAGACCGGTTACATAAACCGGTTGTGTAGTCCATGATTCTAGTAACTAATCCGATTATATTCGTTTTGCTGATTATATCAAACATTTGTGAAGGTGTCTGACTATCAAAAACGTAAACGTTGGTATTAGAAAAACAATAAATAATCCTACTTGACAAGTTTTTCACTGTACATACCAAAGGCTGGGTTAACCAACGTTTATGTCATAAATATGTTACCTTTAAACTGCTTAGCTCCGAACTTATCTTAACTTACAGTATGATTTTTACATCAGTCCGATCATGTGATAAGCATCGTAGGATAGTTTAGTCAATTAAGAGCAGTACTTTTTCTCCATTTACACCACTTTGGAATGAAAATATTAACTTTCGCATGAGGTTATTTTCCGGTTATCAAATGTGGTACATTCCAAGCCACTGAATCCCTAGTTTATTGTTTTCTGCTAGCCATATACTGGATCGATCCGAATGGGAATGAGATCAACGACGCAGTCCGGGTCTACTGCAAATTATCCACTGGGGAGACTTGCATTAAATCCCTGCAAACCGATGTTCCGGAGGATGAAGACGATGAGGTGAGCCAAACAGTAATACTACTCCTCAGTCATATGGTTAGAATAACCAGATTGATTTTGTGGATTCCAATGTTAGTTTTTTGAGATAGTCTTATTTTGGCAGTCCATCCACTGAGTAACTTGATAGACAATGAACACAAAGTCCTTAGGTCTCAGCGTGCATTCTCGGCTCAACTAATGGTGTACACGTCGCATAGCATACTGTTTCTATCACTGGTATGAATTAGGCTGAGACCCGAAATTTTGTAAAAGGTTCGTTTTGAATTAACAGCTTTACCATACTGTTAATAAGGCAAATAAATGGTCGAATTTTAAAAAGTAGCGTTTCAGAAAACTGATCAGTATGTTCAGTGAACTTGGCGTCATTTGACTGTGAAAGCCTAATCAAGGGACAATCGATGGTCATTGTACCTCCTGTCGAGCAGCTTATAAAAGTTAAACACTAATGTGTGATGACTCGTTTATGTTTAACACAGGGCCACTGAAGTGACGGTCAACACGTTGATCACACAGGTACGAAAATCGGGGGTTATTCTATGGGCTAGGGAGTAGGTATGTACTGTCGATCAGCTGTAATCAGTAGAAGAAAGTAAAGTTTATTGCCTCAATCTGAAGTACACCAGTCAAAAGAGAGGTTCGAGTGGATGTGAAAAAGTAGTATTAAACTTACGCTAATCCCATTACGTAACCACTCATTAACGTTAGAAATCAGGAATAATTATTGCAGTTACCTGAACATACTAACAAACTAATTTGTCCACAGTTATTAATTAATTATTATAATTATTAACTAACAGTAATTAATCATTAATAACTTTACTATTCATGACCGTTCATTGACACTCACTCTCCAAACAAACGTCTTCGTTTGGACTGGTCACTCAGAGTTTATCGGGCTAAGAGATGAATCAGTAACCTTCCGGTGACTAGCCGAATAATTTATCCACATCGTCATCAATCTTTCGAAGGTCGCTTGAGACGCAGAAATTGAGGATCCACCTACAACACCCATTAACAAGCGGCACGCACACACCGAGTAACCAAGTATCTAAAGGTTTTGGTTCTTGACACAGAGAATGCTGATTGAAAACTCGTTCGATGATTTCCCGTCATGAATCTTAAAGAGGATAGAAACAGTCGTGGAGTTTAGATTCAGAAGGTTAACTCAAAAGGTACAACAACCCTACAAATTCCTGTGGTCATTGTCAGTCGAGACAGTGTGAACTGTGTCCACTCAAACAGCGTTTTAACATTTTGGCGCATCTAAGACTAAATGAGCTTGAACTATTGGGTGTCACATACGTGTCTAGATTACTTTAAAATAAGCGATTGCAAGTGAACATAAAGTCAATCTGCTTTGATGTTTTAACACAGCGTGTAAGGTAGTGAATTGTGGAATATATGATAGAAACAAACTTCTTAGCGAGTTAATTCAACATAAGTAACTTCTGAGTTTAACACCTCAGACAAAGTTCGTGATGAGGTAGGCTGCACAATACCATTCGTTTCACCGGGAAAACTGCGAGCTGTCGATTTCGTTTCATTTTACAGGTCGCTAAGCAACAGTGGCCTAGATGTACCATTTTCAATTAGGCATACCAAACTACCTGGCAACGGACTATAGGCGAATGAAAGTTATGGGTTGTCATGTATGTACAAGGTAAGTTCGGTTGGGGACAAAACCGGTGGTGGAAATTCTAGTGACCAGCAAGAAAAACCAGTGATTAGGACGATCCCTCTTGTCAGTTTGTTCTACCGAGTAATGTACGATTTCACTTCCTTTAACGTCGAACGATGTTGTACATGAACCACTGACCACCGGATGTATTTTGGTCCAGTTTAAACGGTTGTACTGGAAATTCCATGTTTGGTTCATATCGATTTTAGAAAGCCATCTGTTTACTTTCTCACAAAGCAGTACAAAAACCTTAAAAATGACAGTTCCGTTATTATTGCATTAAGCATGTCACCGTTTAACAGTGATCTTGTTGAGGGTCTGACGCTTACAATTTAGTCAGCAAAAACGGTTTGTAACAGAGATCGTTTGATTTCCATACTTTCTCCGATTTCAGATAATTTATGAAATCGAAGGCAGTCAACTGTCGTTCCTCAAATTGTACAGCTCATTGGCCCGACAGAGGGTGTTCACCTCTTGTCTGACAAACACAGATGAACTGCTTACTGCTCAGAACATGACCACGGTGTTCTACGCTGACAACGGTGTGGAAATAATCGAAGACCATCCACATATACGGTTGGAGAGAGGCAAAATCCCGTGCGAAGTAAGCGCATGACATTTTAATTTTCTAGCGTTGTTTGGAATATAGGATGTTTTATTTTACTGATGGCGCCCATTGGCCTTCCCGAAACAGTTACGGAGAAAACCAACTTGATGGGGATGCATTTGTCTCTCGAACGCGTAAGACCGCACGGTGAGCCACGTGTGGCATCACGTGATTTGGTGTCGATTTATTCAGTGACATCGGAAGTCAGGGGTGTTAATTAAGCTTGGAGAACACATGAAACAATGCATCCGCCTCTAACTGTGGATAACTTGACAGTTATGTAATGGTCAGTCGCTGTTCTCCGTGTTAGGAAGTATGGAGTTTTTGTGCTTCAGGATTAGCTGACACAAATGATTCTACATGAAGCTTAGTTCACATAAATGAAATAGACGACTTGGCTGTGCTCACACCCACGAGACTTGAACGTGTACTTAGAAGAGAACATCGTAATTCAAGCGTCATCATTGTTGCTAACCACAACAAACACTATTATGAATCCTAACATTGTACTAGCTCTTATGCGACCATGGGAATCCATTTGAATCCAACTCACGACCGGCTTGAGAAAGTTGAACCACATCCGGCTACTATACCCATACTAAAGGACAGACTGAATTCACGGTAGAAACTGTGGCATGAGCACCTCATCACATTGTAACGAAGTACATAAACAGACCATTGGTAAGACTGCGACGTAATCTTTTGTCAAGACCTGGGCTAGGACACATTGTTTAGTACTACCCGGTGATGTTTGAACGTAAGTAATCGATATTAACACCCTACTTCCAATACAGGACTAAGTTCTTAGTAAACACAAATATTGTAAACGTGGTTTCAGTAAAATCTCCTCGGACAACCACATGAAGGTAGGCTTACGTTGATCAAATTTCACACGTTTTGCCACGAAATCAGCCGGAAAAATTTCACATGTGGAGATCAAGGGTTTGCTTGCTGACAAGAAATGTAGTCATATCTTTCTAAGCAGGATAAAATCGCTAGATTGCATACATCGTCCTAGAGTAGGAGCACCTAATCAAGTCGACATGACGATTCCATAGTTTTACAAACTTATACTGGAAAACAAATCTGGGAAAACCTCGCACGGGTAGAGTCGTGTAAGTCCATTCGATGGATATATTTGACAACAAATTACAATTTGTAGCCGAAATCTGCAGGATAATTTACGTCCATACAACTGTTTGACTAAGCCTAGGAAAACCGAATAAAATAAGCAAAAGACACCAGACGCTGAGAAAACCATTATAAAAGTGTCTTCTGAAGTGGCACGTCATCTTATACTTTAAGTGAAGTGATCATTCAACACAGTCAGCCAACAGACTCCATTCGCAACTTCATGTGAATTCCGACTGTTCAGTAAACTATGGGGGTTGCACGCCTCTACGACTCAGAGCAGAAATAAGTAAGTTTTCAGCTTTAGCATCACAAAACGCCTACTGTCATCCCGTACAAAAGAATACACTTAGAATGAACACTGTCAGGATGTCGAAAATGTAGACAGGGTGAGCATTTATTGAAGATGTATGGTTAAGAAACCCAGAATAATTACATATGCTATACTTTGAGTGTACCGTAAGCGTTAAACATTTCATTACAAAGCATACCCAAAAATTTATTGTTTATAGGAAAGATCGTCTGAAGCAAAACTCGTAATTGAGGCCACTGGACCGTCAGGTCGCTTTCCAATTCGAGAAATCTCACTGGATTCACAGCTCTCAGGCATGGGACCCGTTCACATTGGTTATGCCTGTTTCCAATGAATCATATGGAATACCTGAATGAGGACCAGCGAAGATTACACACTGAAAATTTGAATCAAACTTTCACTATCAATCGTCTGAGAGAGACACGAGACAGAAATCGTGTGCATCTCCATGGGCGACCACGGGAATATTCTTGTATTGATTGTATTATTTCCCGAGGAAATATAATGTTTTTTTAAACGCTCATTTGTTCTGTTTAATTGAGCTTTTTGCTTGGTGGGATAGATTACTTCATTCACAGTAACCTGTTTATAAAATCCCAAAAGGTCCTGTCAGATGAAACTTATCCAAAAGCTATCTCGCACCAAATGGTGGTGCACACTGACACGCTGATGGATGAATTACACTGGTTTTCAATCGTTTTCGATGTATGAGGTTCACATTGGTGATTAATCAGCAGCATGAAATCGCCGACATTATAGAGGAAATCAAAAACAATCTTGTATGATTCGAAAGCAGGGGAAAAGGAGAATATTTAATAAGACCTGGTTATATTTCAGAACCCGACGGTAGTGAGTCGGTAACCTCTGTGGAATAAGAAACACGAATAAGTATAATTCAGAATATTACTCGCTCAGAGACCCACTTAGGTTTGAAGTATACGGTTAGTCACACGGGCAACCTTTCGCATGAGTGCAAACACTGGTAAATCATTGTTTGTCCATGGTCGAATGGGAGCAAAATTATCCTAATTAGAAGCAACATGCGACGGCTTTCAAGTAATTGCATGTTCAGATACACCCCCGCGGCCCGTTAGAGGATGCAAACAACCAAATAACAAGATTTCTGGATTAAAATAAACTAGAAGTGAACGCTTAGAATAACAAAACGTACCACTTACTTCTAAAACATAAGGAGGGATGGGGATTACTTAGCGAATGACTGGCCTGGAACCAACAAGACGGATGGGACCTAAACCAATTAGAAAGCTCGAGCATAACGAAGAGCTCGTCCAGGCATGACGGCTTCAGAAAGAGCTAGAAAGAAAAGGGTCACCCATTTCATGTAGCCAATTCTGATAATCGGTTGCTGTCGTTACGGTGCAAGGTCGCAGTGAACGGACTCGAAGTGAATTTTATAAGAAATGCATTCAATCTGGTCGGTTTCCAACGTATTTCATTGCGCTGCTCAAAAAGCAGTCTTTCGCTGAATAAACCTAACTTTGTTAGACTCACAACTTCATACATGAACGCTTCAATAGAACAGATACGCAAGTTTAACGAGACTCAGCAGCGCTTAGTCAGCGTTTTCAACGATCTCTCTTCAATTTGCCGTATGAAGTATGAGACGTTCTCCAGAGAATCAATCCAGAAAGCCAGAACAATCACTAATCAGCGCCTCCTCGATTCGTTGTCTCGCTCTTCTGAGATGTCGTTCTTTCTGACGGGCAGTTTAGTGTACGTCCACAACCTGGCTAATGTTGTCATCAGTAAAGCCCAGACAGAAGTGTTATCAGTGGGGCTGAAATTTAGGATCCCTCCTAAACACGCTGAGAGATTACAAACGCAGGTTCAGTTTGAGAACTTGTACGATCAGGTGAAGAATTTGGAGCCCACAACGGCGGAAAATGCCAGCTGGTTTAAGGCCAAATTAGTGGATATTTCACATGTTTTATTTGGAATGATTGAAAGACAATTTTTTGATAAGATTTCCATGACTACTTTATACAAAAGGTACGTCGATGATATATTGATTTTTACTGAGAGTGACAAGTTTCTTCCATTCTTTAACCTTATGAACTCCATACATCCATGAGACTGAGTCGAATAGAAGCCTAGGCTTTTCTAGACGTTTTACTTACGAGGCGTCTTGACGACACGCTGCAGCGGTCAGTTTATCGCAAAGCCACTTGGAGCGGACAAAATCCCCGGATTTACACCCGAGGCCTACAAGCGCGGTTTAGTTAAAACATTGTTTGACAGAGCCCGACGAATTTGTACAGATGACCAGCTGACACAAGAGGAAGAGTTCCTAACAACCGCATTACTTGCTAACGGATATCCGGATAAATTTATCTCAGTTCATAGCAAGAAAACAACAGAAAGACCTGCAGTTCACACAGCAAAGAAAAAAGAGGTGTTCATAAAACTACAATTCAGGGGAGACTATTTGTCCACTATACTGTCATCAGCTTCAGTCAGCTGTGAATCGCACATACCCTGCAGCTGAATTGCGCCTCTTATCATCAACTCGGGGAGTTAGTTATGGAAACGCTAGACGTGACACACCTAACTATTCTGTCTCACATGTCGTTTATCAGTTCACTTGCAGTTGCAATGACAGTTATATCGGCAGAACGGACCGGTGTTTGCGTCAACGTATAGCCGAACACCTCCCAAAATGGTTGATTCAGTCTGCTGAGCGAACGGACAGTCAAAGGAGCAACCGAACGCGAAACCCGGCGTCGTCAATTGCGAAGCACATCCTAGGAGACAGGTCACAACGTCGACCCAATCGTGTTGTTCACTGTGCTACTATGACACTCGGACCCCAAAATTCTGCTTATCAGTGAAGCTTTGTTGCTCAAACAGAGAGAACCTGTGTTGTGTACTCACATCGTCTACCTCCCGTGGTAGCGGTCTTTTGAATCAAAATTAACTCTGTTCAACTATTGTTGCCATGGGTCTCTGTTATGTATTCAGTTTATTGTTAATATGTGGAATAAATAAAATAATTATGGAATAAATCGAAATGCTGGCATTTCATAACTTTTGTCTTATCGATGTTTAGATGATGTGGATCAAGGGAATGCAGTGTTTCGAAGAATAAAAATGTTAACCAACTAGACGTCAGGATAAAAGGCTGTTATAAACGCTTAGATGTTCACGGTGTGTAACCTGAAAAGAGTGACGCCGAATTTACATAAAGGCAATTTTTTAATTATAGCACACGTGTAACAAATACTATTATAGTGTAGAATCCTTGAAAGTGCCGTATGTTTAAAACTCGCTGACATAAAAGTATCATCAGTGGGAGCAATTGCGAAGCACGCTTGCAACGTCAAAATTGGTAAAGAAGATTGAGACCTGTCAAGGTTGAATCCTAGGTGGCTGTAAACACGGTCTAAGCGTTGCGTTAAACGAGATTCGTTGATGCGGTCCCCATTCAAACCGTATTTATCGGATGAGTTCAAACAAGAAGGAAACGGGTAATGGAATGGGGGTAAGCACCTTAGAACGTTGTATTTGATGAAATACTTTTTGAGGTTTGGTTTCAGCGGCATTGAACGATTCATTGACCTTTGTTCCGGCTTGGATTTTTAAACTAGCTAGTGCGATGTGTGTGACGCCTACCATTACCAGTCGATGGCCGTTTTCAGCGGGGAGAAATTTTTTTACAACCATCTCTCCGAATGCATAAAACTTTCGAGTTTGAGTTAATAGTTCAGTAATTACGAAAACAACTCCCCCCAACAAACACAAACTGTTCATCATCCACTGAGTCGTTTGTACAAAGAGGGTGATTCACAAACAACAAGGAAATTCCGAGAACTATTCGAAAGGAAATCTGCCATTTCGGTATACCGTTATCGTAATGTGTACATCTCTGAAAGGAGTGCCACACGCAAGCTTCGGCACTGATCAACTTTCAATCCGACGTTATCGTGATCCAATCAGGTAGCTCAAATTTGTGCTCATGGGAAAAGTGCATGCAAACGTATGTTATCTGGATTATCCAGCAGCTCATTCAGTCGAGATGAAATCGACTGACACCCCATCCTTCTAAAGAAACACGGCTAAGTCAAAATAGCAGTAAAAGTGTTGACTATCATGGAGCAGTATGCTCGATATTCTGATTTTTGGAAGGTTATAATTGTAACATCTTGAGAGATATTAATAAAAACACATATATGCTTTATCTTTTTGCGATCCAGCGGGATTTATGGACATAGTCACGAGCATCTAATAGGCAACAGCGATAGGACAAGTGCTTCAGTATGTTGATGTACCAGTCTTTTTATATTCTTCAGCCGTCTACAATAAGTCATTTTCAATGGATACGCAAGGCATGGCGCAAAGCTTGAGCTGAAAATCACGGGGGGCAAAAAAGCCACATCTAGGATACATTGTATTGCGCGCAAACAACACTGGTTACTATTGTTTGATCAATTTGATTTTAGTGGTCACCACTAGTTTTAAGTTATTAATTACAAGATGTTAGTATACTCATCAAAGTGCACTCACAGCTAACGACACTGGGTTTTTGTTTCCTTAACCGATTGACTGATATGCGATGTGAACGCTCTGATGGCTTTCTTGTAATAAGTGGATAGAATAAAGTTATCCAACTCTAAGCATCATAACATCTTTCGTGGTTGTTCGAAAAGTCTTGTAAGAACAGTCAGGTGGTCATGCGGATCGACTATATGAGTAACAGTGTACACGACCAGATAATCACGGTGAACATTCTGTAGTGCAGATTTGCGTGCAAAATTGATGATGATTAGAGAGCACAAAGTACAAACGTTATGATTGTTACTGAAGGTAGCACTGGAGTCTGTTAGTCCATATAACGGGGCTCAATGGAAGGAGGTGCTGAACTACTGTTCGTGGTAAGATAAATTGATGGGTTGCGTGGGAAACATTCGTTACAATGAAGAGGAGTGCAAACATCAGCTTTATTTCAAACTGAATTTTTTTAGAAATGTGAAAAATGAATTTAGTTGAGGAAGCCGAGTTAGGTGGATACCAGCATGAGCTATTTACAGTGGGTAAATTATTTGTGGTATATCACGGGTCAGGGAAAGTCCTATGTGCTGATTTGGTTTACTGTAAGGATAGATCACGAAACTTTCGCTTGAGAGAGAGTTAGAATCCTGTTCGACCATACTTATCGAAGTCATGAGAACAGACAAAGTAGCGAACAAGACTTGTTTTCCGTGTTTGATCATCAGGCTAATTACAACACAATAAATATGAAAACAGTAAGCAGGATGAGTATGAAAGTCGGACGATGGTGATTAGGGACTGCAAGTTTACGAGCGGTTACGCGAACATTTTTCCAAATTGTGAATCTGACCAATTGGGGACCAGGGTAAGTTGAGCGTCCGCACAAACTTCTCGGTACAGAGATCACAGTTGTACAATCGAATACTAGTGTAGTGAGTAGGAGTGATCATGTTATACTAGTCACAATAGCCATATGGATCCTGATCCGTAGTGAAGAGTTTTCGGAACTTGCGTATCACTTCATTCAACGACCGGTTGTCACAGGTTGGTATTGCTCTGTTCGCTTCGAGTTGTCCAAGTTGGGGTCTGCGTTTTCTCACCAATGGAACCACACCATACTTCGTTACGAGTTCATCATGCTTCAAATCAATCATGGCCTCAGCGCGGTCAAGAAAATCCGCTCCCAATATGGTCTGACGTGCGTCGGGGGAAACGACGAACGGTTGTTTGACTACGTGACCATTGATTCGGACATCGTACTCTGCCAAACCACTAACTTTCAGAGTGAACCCACCGACTGTTCGAACGACCATAGTACACGGCTGAACGATCTTTCCTGGCCTCGGCCCAATCAATGAAATCGCGGCCCCAGTGTCAATCAAACAACACTCCGAGCTACCATTGATTTCTAAACTAGCCTGAATTGCCGTTTTATCAACTGCCCCGATTACCGGATCTCCCTTCCCAGACAAAAGACAAGTATTGAAACGTTTATTTAAATGTGGTCGTTTCTTGCCAAGTGGGCAAACTCTTTGCCAGTGCCCACGTCTTCCGCATCTATAGCAGACGTCATTACGGTTATCCTCCTTCATCACCTTCAAAGCCGCCACTTCCTGAGTCAACTTTTCCACTGCGCATCGAAGTTCACTCAGTTCACTTTGTTCACCTGTCTTCAACTCGTTGACTGTCGGGGAGGTTTCTGCCAGCAATTGTCGAGCCGCATCAGCCAGCTGTTCCAATGTCATCGGATGCGCAATGAGAGCAACTCTGAGCTGATCCCGGACTATTGGTGGCATTCCATCCAAGAACTGGTCCGTCAGCATGCGTTGCTCTGAATCCTCGTCCAAATGCGGCAGGGCTCTTGACAACGTTGCCCGCAGTGACACGGCATACACAAGAGCGTTGCCTGCCGGGCGCTCCTGAACCGCCGCATTGCCTCCTGGCAGTCGGCAGGGCTGCCGAACCCGGCGATCAGCGCCTCCTTCGCGGCGGCCCACTCCAGCTTCGCGGGGCCCCTTCGTGCCGCCTCCAGCACCGCCTTCGCCCTGCCCTTGAGCAGCATCCGCAGGGCCGCCAGCTTCGCCCGGTCGGTCTTGACTCCGACCGCCTCCGCCACGTCCTCGAAGTCCTCCAGGAAACTCCGGACGTCCCCATCCTCGAACGGCTGCGGCCACGGGATCTTCATCCTCCAATCCTGGTCACGGCACCAAGTGTTGTGATCCAAAACGCGGATGGCACAAGGGTTGTTTATTCGGAACAGCAACGCGTGGGTTATGCGTTTCAACAAGACAACAAACGAAAACACTCATCTGCATACGGTACTCGGCCCAGACCGTCACGGCTGCCACAGACGTCAACGCTCAGTTCCTTTACGTTCCCTTACGTACCAAGAACCATTTCATGCGATGCTGCACTCCAATGTTTCTTCTTGTATTTTTCCTGCGGCTATTTCGATGTCAAAATATATGCTCTGGTTCCACTACTGAATAGCAGTGGTGTGAGTAGTATAGCATGATCGCTCCTACTCACTACACTAGTGACCTTAACAACCGTCCACATTCGGAACCCACTGGTTTGAACCAACTTCTCGGCATTCGGCAGATGATCTGGAAAGGCATCTTTTTTTACCGACAGAATAAACCACAATCGTGCTTGTAACCGTTTTAATCACATTAATGTTCAATCAGGCAGGAGGATGCTTAAGCACTCCGTCAAGTGACCATACTGGCGAGGCAATACAACGCGCTATATAAGCACGCTAGTGATAGCAAGTTGTTTAAAACAAAAGCGCTAATCGTTAGTCAGCATCGGTTATCCACGATTGTTATAGCAGATTTTATATTGCTTAGGTTTAAATTCCTTCAAACTCTTGATTAAAGAGTGACTAGAAATGGAGTGCTTTTGCGTTGGGAATTCAGCGACTCTCTGTTCAGGATCTCTGACTATTTTTATCAGGTGGAAAACAGTGACCTCATCTACCATCATGAGAGTTCCCAATTCGATCTCCATCAATAACGGTTCAGAATCCTTCCAACCACACGACAGGCCTAGTGAAGATGTTTATAATTATTGATTGGCAATGACTTACCTGGTGGTGAGCGTCCTAAGAGGTTCTCACTTCAGGCAACACAAGGGAACATAAAATAAACATACGCTGCTTCAACTTTATCATCCTGCCACTCATGATACTATTGTCTAATTTCGTCCTGAATCGACTGTTCTATAGAAAACCTGTGGGAAAATGCCACCGAATCACCGGAATTCTACTTATACCGAGTCACTGACAAACTACATAACCAGCAGTCTCGGTAGAAACACCAGATGAATCGCTATTCCGTCAATCGATGACCTGAGTTGGGTTGCCCATGGATGCAGTATGGGCAAATAAACATGTACCTACAATGTTTCTGAAAAGTAAGTTGTATCAGCCAACGAAAATTACGTAGAACAGACCAAAAATGGGATGCAAACTTTTGGTGAAATTAATGATATATCGCACTATCAGATTGCTGAACAAGTACAGTACATTACAGAAATTTGATAGGAGTTAGTCTAGCTAGAACTGCACCAAAAGTATGGATAACACAAGGTGAGTCGAAAGTAATGATAACCCGCGGAATCTCAGATGACCGAAAGCATTTAATCGGAGCGAGAGAAAAAAACAATGCTTCACGTAAACTGTTCTGCTAAGGTAACTGACTCTATACTGCTGGTAGATGAAGAAAAACTAAAGATGACGGCGCGAATAAATAGGTTAGGGACGTCGCTTTTGGTATTGTGATTTGTGTTTTTGTATGAAATACCATTACTGACCGCTCTTATGGACACAAGAGTGATGCAATACACGTAGGGGAACCCACACTAAATATATTGTGCCCTGGGGAATGGAACTGCGTTGGAAGTAAACTGGCATTCATCATCATCATCATCATCATCATCACCATCAACGTCAGACTTGAGACTGATCAGAAGGTACTGTCGCTCATCTCAACATTGACCTGAAGTATCCCAGAAAAAGAAAAAGTTGTCGAGAAAGTAACAAGATAATAATGAAAGAAGACTAGGCGGAAAATCTAAAAATGGTATGGATGCAAGTAGGCTACTGATTGGGAAACACAACCATCTCGGATACCGTTCCTAACCAGTGATTACGAGGACCCCAGCCAAGAAGGCATCACCTACCCATTTCGCCCAATAGAACGGTCAACGTTTTCATACTTCGTGACCACGTTGTTGCTTGACCACCACGTGGTTTCACCCAACTGTTGGTGGTCTCAGTATATAATGCCCGGTACGGTAAACGCTCAGCTGGCATACGGAGTACGTGACCCAACCATCGCAGGCTGTGCAACGTGAGTAGTTGACCAATTGATCGCGCATCCCGAACGTTCCGGAATACGCGCCGGCGAACTGCCGTATTACTCACGCGATCAGTCCATTTGATGGGGGCTAAGTGGTGAACATAATTATGCTCAAACACAGCAAGTCCGTTTAAAACTTCGTTACGAACAGGCCAGGCTTCTCGACATAGAGCAAAACAGAACGCACACAAGCATTATATACCCTTCCTTTCAGCGACAACCGAAAGTTTTCGACGCCACAGACGACTCAGGCTGTCAAAGGCACCAATTATGGGGTACCTCTTCCGTCTCCCAAACAGCCTGAAAGAGTTTTAAAACAGTTCGTTCCTTCAGAAGTTTGAACAAAACCGTTAGAACACGAAAACTGGTAGATGCAAGCATTTCGTATTGACTCATCAGTACCAAATTTACAATAACATGAAACGGTTTTTTATATCGAACAGTTAGGGGTGGGTGGGATACATAGTCGATTGATGGGTTAGGAAAGGTCACTAAGTCCAGGGCAGGGTCAAGCTCACGAACAATTGTTTCTGAACACACAGGGCCGGCTTCAGTCGATTGATTGCGACAGCCTCAGCAAACCGCAAGAATCTTGGATTGGGATGACGTAACAAGATTCTGAATGAAAGAGTTTTGTCAGTTTTGACATCAACCTCTCTCCATCATCCTTGAGAAGAGAACGGGAGGGAAGATATCGTCCAGGAGCCTTGATACGCTTCAGTAACTTGGACTCCAGAGCCATTTCCATCTCCGACGGACGGCAGTCTAGAACGCAATAACTGACCATTTGGGTCCCGTTGTCTACACGATCTAGCTGAGATCACCTGAACTGTTCATCGAAATTTTCAGTCCACTTGTTAATTCGGCGCGATTGGCTGGTGACGGGTGAACCACTTTTTCACAGATGGTCTCACTTACACCGACTCGACGACCAGTACAACACGGATCAGGGAAAAAGCCTTCTGCAATTTCCAGATAAAAAGGCCCTTTCCATCTCTTTCGACTGTTCGACCAAGTAGTGCTCACGGTCTTTGCGCAAGCTTTTAGTCAGCTTGCGTTTAAGTTCTCGACGGTCGTCATCATATTCAGAGCCAGGTGGGATCGAGCGACGCTTGTTCATGAGGTTTATCGACGTGACGGAAATCCAGTTCTGTCGCAACTGAACAGCTCCTTCGGAACATACCTCTTCACAGCATGATTTCATAGCTGCAGCGATTTGTTCCCAGTGTTCGTTAGGATCACTCACCTGACTCGAACTGGGCAACTTGTTCACCAACGCCTTCTGGTAAGCGTTCTTTACACCCTCATCGCTCGAATGCCAGTTAATTACTTTGCATTTACGAGCGCGTGTCCTCTGGCAAATGACAAAACAAAACGGGCACGCACAACAGCATGGTCCGAGTCCAGGTGGTTGCTCCAAAAGGCACGACAGTCCTTAACAGAGTGGCGCCACCTGTAACTGACTGCTATATGATCCAACTGTGTCCACGGCTGAGAAGCACACGGAGGTCTCCATGTAACACAGTGCTTCTTCCTGTGTTGAAATGCGGTGCTCGAAATATAGAGACCATGGGATGCGCACAGCTGCAGCAGTCTGTCGCCATTGTCAGTGCGTTGTGCCCGGACACCAAAACATACCTCCCAGCCGCTTCTCGTCCGGAGAAAGACGACCAAGCTGAGCATTCAAATCGCCCGCTAGTATGATGATGTCAGAGTGTTTAGTATACACTAGGAAGTCAATGAGGGTATCGTAGAACGCGTCTTTGGTAGCATCCGAAAAGCTATCCTCTAGAGCGTACGCCAATATGACGAATACACGACGCTTTCATGATTTACGTTGACAGACTTTAACTGACGTAGAGTCTAACATCACCAAAGCGACCGTTCACTGGGATCCAATCGAACAAACATTGTTTGGCGCTCCAACTCAGTGTGACGTCCGCTCCATCTTGACCACGAGGTTCGGTTTCGACGTCCCCAGAGACAATGATGGGTGAGCCTAAGTGGATAACGGTGCTGGAATCGTAGACTCGCGTCTCCGACACGCAGCACACATCAAGCTCCAGACTTGAGAGAGTACTAGCCAGAGCAGCTTGCTGACCGACTTGTCGGAGAGTGCTGGACATTGAAGGCGCCAATATTTACCTGTTATCGTGATTTCAGGTATAAGTTTTCACCGGAGGATAAAGGGAAGAAAACAAATTGGGGAAACAAATGGAAAGAGAACGTGGTAATGGTTGAATGTCGACGTCGGGAGAAATATAACTTCTGATACTTCCCGGTTATTTATGCCGCGGAAGAAAGGTTGACTTGAGGGACCCCACCCCGAGTCTCTGACTCAAAAGTCTGACCTGCGAGACAACAGGATACAGGGTTTTCTTGGGGGACCCCACCCGGAGCCAATGACTCAAAAGTCTGACTCACTTGGCAGTGAGGGGCTTGCCTAGCCCGAGGGCGCAGTGAATAAGACATTGATGTCTGATTCTGAGCACTGCTGCGCGCAGTGGATGTACTCGAAGCTACATCAGGCTTTTGAATGATATCAGATGTTTCTCGAGTGCATTGAATAATACGCCGGCGACCATAGGTCAACCGTTGGGCGATCGGAGTGCTCTTGTTTGAGGGTACCTTTTCTAACCCCCTTCTTCCTGATACGGAAGACAGCAGTGCCGCAACTATAAAAATAGTTCTGCTGTATGCCCATAGGATCGTGCCTCACTATCCTAGGTCACACCCATGTGGTCAGTAGTGCGACATACAACACTGTGACTGCACCGACTTTCCATCTGGCGGCCCTCATTTGGCCTGTCTGACAAGATTGCAACTGGAAGGACCAAAGTCCTAGTCAACATAGCCCTCCAGGATCGATGCAGTGCACAAACCTAGACCATCACGTTAAAATAGCAGAATAGGTCAAATGACTAGTTTTACTCAAACAACTTCGCGTAGATACATTAAGAGGTAGTAATTAACTGGACATAACGGTTGCATACACTTCGTGTATCTAGACCGGATTCCATTTTGTCAGCGCACCAACAGTATATAGGAAACAACAATAGGCAGACATATGCGGATGCACAAAATATTCGCACTGTTCTTGATCAAGATCGGAGTTGGTACATCGATTTGACCTATATTCCTTCGGTATATGCGAACGTACGCTCGTTTGGGAGGAATATCATACCAAGCTCTTCCAGCTACACAAGGTAATTGCCAGTTATATACGGATAGATCATTAAAACTCAGAGAAGTAATGCGGATCACGGTCTACTGGAAGGAGGTGGGAGTGTTGGTGAATGCGTCGGAATGTCACACGTGTCTAAGCAGTTGCATGGCGCTTTCGGATAGCAAACTTTTGGGCCTTGTGATAACGACTCTAACAGTACGGCTCAAAGTTACAGAGATAAGGTTGTTATACGGTTCAGATTCACTTGGGAACCCAGCTTGAGGCTTGCCTGGATTCTGACTACACAGCAACCTGTTCTTTTTATCCACTTGCTCTTGCACCTCTATCTGTATTTATTGTTTGAACAACCTCCTATCTACCTCGAGGAGCATCTCCACCGCAACAAAACGCTGGGATAGATTACGCGCTAGTTCACCAATTTTTGGTGACCATGAATCCTGTTCGTTTCGAGCACGACGTTGAAAGATTTAGCAGTACGTTGCGACAGCGTAAAATATTTCAGTAAAACATTTGGGACTCTTAACTGTCTTAACTGTCAATGCAATCATTGAGAAATTTTACAACAGCCTTCGCTTCTCCGATTCTGGTGCTGAACCTAACATACTCGTTAAGTTGCTTCACCAGAGTTGGGTCTTTTGATCGTTTCAATCCGCTCCAGATTCCCTCAGAAATATCCTGGTAGAAAAAAAGCAATCCGACAGAACCAAACGTTTGGTTCTCCGACAAAAGGAACGGTCGAAAAGAAAGATAGTATTGCATAACCGCTTCAACAATTCCCAGATTCATTGCGTATGTTTTGGTGATCGGCATCGTATGAAGTTATTTTAGAATAGGCTGTAACTAGATATTTTCACTTGTCAGTTCCGCGGTATTGCAAATGAAAGACGCAATCGGCACAAGAGTTACTCATCCAGTGAATCGAAAATTACACCCACAAACATATAGTTAGGGTAACCGTCCATACGTCAGTTCGAACACGGATGGCCTCGTTTTGTTCCACGGTATAGAAAGATAGGTTAGCACAACCAATGACAACATCTCACATTAACCCCACCTTTTGGCCACTGACCACTAACTGTGCGTGACATTGATTCTGCTGGCCAACCCGTTTGGTGGGAGGTAGTATGGCGTGGTGCCAACTTCCTTGATTTACAGTCGCCCCCCAAAAGTTTCAAAACGAATCGTTCTCGCAGCAAAGACCTTGATCGGTTAACCTGGGTTGTGGATTCCATGATCCACAACAGTGTCTCATCACGGCCCTGAGTACTGCACTTGTCCATTGGCTGCTTCGATTCATTTTGTGAAAGTTTCCGTCATAAAGACCATATAGTTAATACCACAAGTGATGAATGGGGCCCGTCGTGTCTGTCAACCGTAGGTTCCCGAGTCCATCAAGTGAAATTGGCCGAGTTGAGCGAACGACTTCCCTTTAGGAATTGTCTTTGTTGATATGTCAGTAGGTAAGTGGTAGCAACTTCCACTCCCGGCAAATAAGATCTTCGCATCAGCAGTTCAAAGGGTCGGTAACACCTGTGGAGCTACTTCGTCACTGCCGGTTAACACGGCAACGATTGCAACCAACAATGACCAACCTTGTTGGAATGGTTGACCAGGTCAGAGACACGGTTAGTCCAACACTCAATAGAACATTGCAACGCGGCTGCGGGCGGGAAGTAACAGGCGGAATTTAACGACAGAAAACGTCAGCGAAACACACAGAACCTTACAGGAGTGCGCCGGAAGTTTAGATGAAAATCTGCCTGTGTTTGTGTACTTGAATTCCGTTTCACAAACACGAACGGTCGAGCGGCATGGGCACGTGCGAACTGGACAGTACAGACCTTGTTTATCGAACAACTTTTTACTGTACTGTGACCGCGTCTCGCTAAACATGGTTTTGGAAAGTTGATCCGCAAGTTGGCTTGTGTTGTTTTTGTACTACAGCTGAATCATTCACCTTATAGTCTGTCTCCCTACCGCCTTCTTGGGCATCAGTATTGTGTAATCTATCCAGAACTTTTAGCATCAGTCACCCATAACATGAATGGACCACCCGATAGCCCAAATGTCTTACGTTTGAACAGACACAACATTTTCCTAACAAAGAAACGTATTTTGTCCTGGTCCGATTACGTGGGTGGCATCTGGCAATATCGTGATCGCAAATCCAGAAACTGTGATTATCCTTGCGACCTGTAGCTTTTTTTGCCGACTGTAATCTTAATGATTCTTTTAAAGTTGATACATAATGAAAATTTTTCACTGCACTTGTTCACTAGGATTCGCAAACCAACTGGGCAACTCAATTCTCTTATTACGTCTTTTAGTTTGTGACTCACATGTCATTCGGTTTACTGCTGCAGGCGCGCAGGAAATCTTCTGGAGCCAGACAGTAGAAATCACTTTGGTTCATGGGGAATTTCACATTAGATTCCGTCACACTTGACTGGTGGCCGTTTGTGAACACGTGCTTAGCTGCTCCATTTTGTACTCCTTTGCTGGATAATTTGTGTACCCGGTTGATTCACATTCAAGGTGAGATAGTACCTTTGTTGTAATTTTATTAAACAGTACCGTATAAATTCCAATACTTTCGACCGCCTTTTCTGACGTTTTTTGGACTTGGAAGATAGTCCCGTCAACCCGACCGTCTGAATAAGCGTTATTGGAATTGTCGAATACGCGTTACTGAGTGAATTACCCTAAATCGCCAGGAGCGATTTAATACTCATAGTTGATAGTTTATCAGAACATCATGTCCAAATCGGTGGTGTTCATCAGACAGTCATTCGTGAGTTCGACCGAAGTACTGGCAACACGTTTTCTTTATTATGCTGAGGCCGTGATTGGTTTGAAGCAGGACAGGCTCACGACGAAGCATGGAATAGTTTATGAAAAAGCTTAAACCGGAGAATAGAGCGATTACAATGAATCTGAAGTGATTTTTAAGTTCCAACAATTGTTGCTTTCCGGTCTAAACCCTAACGACCAGTGTGACGGAATCTAATGTGAAATTCCCCATGAACCAAAGTGATTTCTACTGTC
>LOND01001000.1:47314-57901 GCA_014220965.1 Paragonimus kellicotti
GAGCATTATGCTGCCAAAGTTCTCGGGGGACCTTAATGAGGTAGAATGCAGCATGGAGTTTTCCAAATCGCAGTGGTGCGACGTTAAACTGGTTCGGATCATAGTTCATTCAGCTCACCTTTTCTACTGGTGTCAATTGAGCTTGCTCAACATTATAAATCGCTTCTTTTAGGATGGCATGAGGGTACGCTCTAGAACCGTTGCTGTCCACCCTATGTGTCAACAAATTACCGTCATTTCTGTTTTGAAGCGTTTCGCCGTAAATTGACAACAACCGGCTTCGGAGTGTCATTTGAGACGCTGCCGATGAATCTAGCTCACGACCATACCTCGACAGGCTTTGAAACTGATATCGGTCGAACTATTCACTTCTGGTTTAGGCGAAGAGCAAATTCCTATGATTTCATCACAGAGGTAAGGCGTCCTATCATGTTGTCGATGTTAAGTTCTGTGTATCTGAGCAAGAGAATATTTGGGTTGATTGTCACCAGGGATGTGAGTCTCGTTATTAACAGCGAACGGATGGCATGTCAAATCACCTGAGTTTCTAAACTTGCCAAACGTAATCTAGGCCGTCGCGAAGCAGATCTGGAGGTCTGAAGTTATTTGATATTCAGTTTTAGCGGTGGAGATGTTGACTGACCACGGCCATTCTCACGTCCCTATCCGATTCACAACTTAACATTCAATCGCAAGAGAGAATAGGTTCTGTCCTCATCAGCGCTGTCTCCACTCCGGCAGATTTATTTGTATGTCGTCATTGCGGTCTTCTACAGGAAAAATCTGCCGGAGGATCTCGTCTCAGCTTTCACCCTCAACGCGTTCAAGTTGATGTTAGGTGCAGATCTCCAGTAAACTTCACATATTTTCAGCTCCCCTACTCTACCAAACCACTTTCTATAGGAAGGGCAACCAGCATTGAAAGGATTGCCTAAATCGGTCTGATTGAGGTGCTGCGAAGTGTCAGGTTGTATGCTTTGTTTGACGAGTGATCGCCCGTTTTTATGCCCCATTAGGCACGTATTGGCCTTTTTACCGTTTTGCGCATGCTTATGTTTGCTTCACACGAACAACGGGACTCTTGAACCATGCTATTACATCACTGCATCTATTCATTTATTGAATCTGTGACTACATTCGTGTTCGATATCTCCGCACCAGGCTTCTTCAATTCAACACCCTGCCCCTGGTCGAAGTCTTCGTTACGTGTCACCCAAAAATGGGCATCTGCGAGTAACCCGTGGAGCTCAAATTGGCAACCATGACAAACCATGCCGACATTCTCATCAGTTGTGCATGAACTCCCGCTTAAAAACATAATCCCTGAAAGCAACATTTGCAGAGTTGCTACGCCGGAATTCGAGGATACTGAGCTTCTAGAAAAGTAGGCAGTAAATCACCTCACACTGTTCGGAACCCGAGCGAATGCATTTTAATTTCACTGGGGCTCTGTTCAGGCTTTCTCATGGATCAACAATGCCAGGGATTTCGAAAATCCGCAGGCAGAGTCCTCTTGAGAAGCAGCTATATAGTTGAGTTTGGGTGCGTTGAAGTCACCCTCTGGTTTCACTCGATGCACTGGTTTATTGTGGTGTGGGACACGTCATATCTGTGTAATATCTCTGTCTCGTGGTATTCTGGTGGGAATCAGTGGTGCGGGATGAGTGTTTTCAAAGCGGGCTTGGTCGATGTGACTGTCGGAATGTTATCCGAGCGGTCTACTCACTTGAGCTGCTGGGATGGTAAGTGGGTAAACCGTCTTGTATTCAATCCGCTGGGTGCACTCGAGCTCCCAGGTGTGTTGCTTCGTTTTACTGTATGACAATGGGATGTGATAGAACTATATGCAGTAGGAAGGGAGAAATGAGAGAAGGAGAAGACGAGGGAAGGGGGAAATGACAACGGTGATTATACACGAGGTTATACGTGCCCGACTCCTAATGGCTAACTCGGAATGATCCGGTCGTCCTGGCACTTCTTGATTGCATCGATCGATGGCCCCAAGACAATCATTGCCGGTAGTGCGTTCTATGTTGAACAGACTTGTACGGCAAAACTGTTTTTCATATTAGCGGCCACTGTAAGTTATAAGAATCTTACACTGATGGACCATGAAACTCACTGTATCGGTGACTGCAGAAAGGTTGTTACTGTGGTAGTTCGGGGGAGGGACATATGATTGTGTGCATAAGTATAAGGTCACCTTTCAAATATCTCTGGGCTACAGTAGATAGTTTTAGTTTTGACAGGCAGTCACCACATGACAGGACTGACACCTTCAGTTTTCTTAGTAGCTCCTCCCTGGATAACCTCTAGGACGGTAGTATTTTCCCTCCAATACAGTGCGCATGCCTGAATGCTGCTTTATTAATTAGTATGGATGCGCGAGAAGGTATCGACCAGAAAACTCCCCAGAGACCTACTGAGCATTGCCAGCCTGCCACTTGCCTTCTTCATCAGCAGTAAAACGTAAGTACCAGAGGAGGGCGTTCTATGTAGCAGTGGTAATACGTCGCACTCTTGATGGGCAACGACAGGGGTAGCGCCGCCAGTGAGGTATGCCCTAATACTGTGATGACGACGTTGCATATTCTGACTTCAACGTGTTTAACGGCGGCCGATTTTCCACGGGTCATAAATGCAGGGCACCCGGATCTCTGGAGGTTTTCTGAATCTCCTGCGTTATGCAAAACGCACCAAAGTTTTGTATCATCAGCACACATCACAAAGGAAGGGCTACTTACACCTGAAAGATCGCTGACGTAGGCTAAGATTAATAAAGGACCAAGTATAGAACCTTGCTGCACACCAGTTATGTCGTTAAATGGCTTGGATCGCGCGTAGCTTCGGTACCAGTAGTGAGTGGGTACTCAAGCGGTCCTCTACAAAAGCAAACACAACATTCCCCATTACTTTTAACGTGCTTCGTAGCGGAGTATTCGTTCTTAGGTCCTGGCGTCCGTAACCTTCTCGGCTGGAAAGATTGGTCGGACGACGCCGTGCTCCAGTTGACTGGGCTACAATCGGTTAAATGTGTTGGAAAAAAACGTGCAATCATTTCCACCACCTCATCCGCGCATTCTCTCAGCGTAATTGGGGGCACTTCCCGAAACCCCGGTAACTTATCGGCGCGTAGTAGGAGTAACTTAGGGCGTACGTTATCTGGAGTAAAGTTAGAGGATAAATCCAAGGGAGGATTAGAAGAAAAAACTGTGATGCATGGCTCTGTCTTGGCGGAGTTGCTGATGACAGATGTGTATTCATTACGTAACATCTCTGCTGCTTCGGAATTGGAAATAGAGTCCTTAAGGTCTCATGAGAGGCTGTGGAAGCTGTCGATCTGGTCAGGAAAGCTATGCGCTCGAGGAATCTGTTGAGACCGGCAGCCGTGGAGATTGCACCGATTGAACAGTTTTTATGCCAGGTGTCAGGTGCTGTCTACTGTAAGAAGAAGTAAAACGCACAAGGTCCGCACCTCTATCATTGGACCCTTGGTTGATTGGCGGTGCCGGGACGAATACAAGCAGGACGTGGATCGTATAGAGGAACTGTGCTAGTTTCTGCGGCGATCGAATACCACACACTATGGTCTACGCGCTATGTGGTAGTCAGTTTGCTTGAGATAGGTGTTCCCGCATCTCTCGAAGGTTGGCTTATTTGAAATTGCAGCGAGCCAGTACTAGGTGGCGGGTAACGGTGACATCACATATTGAGCGGAAGCTTGCTATGGCGTGGTATCTTCTACCCAGTGGCACATCACCATGTGGTGTTCCGTAGTTAACGCCATGGCTAGTTGGATGGTTTGTGGCCTCTCTACCTTGCTGGTTGGTTGACTCGCCCGATTAATCCCATTTTCTGCACGGGATTGAGGAACCCAGAGAATGCAGCAGCGGCAGTTAGCCAAACGGCGAGGGCTGCGCACGGGACGTTGGAGCCAACTAGAACGATGGCGCTACATCTGTGGTGGCCTGCCTAATGATACTCGACGTTCCTTCATCCAACTCCGAAGTTACGGGCCAGGTGCGGTCAGTGGCGCCGACAACTACGGGAAGAGTGAGATGTCCTTAAATTTTTCCGCTGGGACTCACCAGGTGAGAGAAGGGCCAGATCTCTGTTTGGGGCTGCGCGAAATAGAGCATTAACGCGAACTCCGACGCCTCTTCTCGGCTGTCCGTCCGATCAGTGCAGAAGATAGAATAATCAGGAATGTCTATCACCCGGTTGGATAAATCAGGCATTGACCATGTCTGCATTACACTTACGATCCTAAGCTTTTTTGAGTCGACGAACTGTCGCGGTTCTTGCACTTTCTTCGTTAAAGAAGAAGCGATAGGTTACAGAAACCACCAGTTAAATATGCAACCTGCGTACCTTTATTTGGAATGGTGTCCGCCCGCGGATGAGCAACGGGTACTATCTGGGCAAGGCCGACCCTTTCGAGGTCGACCGTTTCAGGTTTTGTGAATGTGCGTGAAGAGCGATGGGCCACTGATGGCTTCCAGTATTTCGGCCACTGTGATCATAATAGCTGTTCCAGAAGGTATACTAGTAACAGTCGTTCCATATACATAACTTGGTCTAGCTGCGTGAATTCGGGGCTTAGGTGGGGAGATGTTCTTCAGTGTGTACCTCCTGTGAAGCACAGTGGATAACATACCTTTTATCAGGAGAGCGTTTTGCCACAGCCTTGTGGTTTGGAGGGAGCTCACATGTGCTCAGCAGGAAGAAGCGTTGAATAAATCATGCTTCTCCATCCACGTGCTTCATAGTTTCATTTGACTGAGATAAACTTCCACTGGTTAATATCGGGTTTGTTTGAGGAAAGCGCATGCGTATCGTGAACATTTGAATTCAAAATGTACTGTTAGTCGGGTCCACCTGCTTACTCAAGGGAATCCAGGTTTCGCTCTCGGCAAAAATCGTTAAGTTTCAGTGGGAAAGTTGCCGTTATCAGAACCTTCTTGATGTCCTCTATCTGGTCAGGGGTGGCAGGATTTGCGGAGCGCGCACAGTGTTCATTTAGCCTCCACGTATAGCCTAGGGAGAACGCAGAGAGATCTGGATTGTAACTGATCACCTGTTCTCTTTTGGTAGAAGAACATGCTCTCGTTATTTGGGCGTTGTACATAGTTAGACGATGCCTAACGAACTCGAGACACTGATCGTACTTGGGCGTGTGTATGCCTTACGTTCTTAGTTGGGGAACGATTGTGTGATTTTGGTACTTCGCTTACGGCTCAAATGTAACCTGGGTTTGTGCTGAGGAAAAACTGCGACGCACCAGGGCATTGAGACACAGTCATGCCGCGTTTGAAACGTTTCTTTTTAGTGTGCTCCGTCGAAACCAGACTACCAGCTAGTATAGGACGTGGAGCGTTTTGGATGTTTATGGCCAAGGTAGGATCAACCAGATATAGCGTATCAGGGGATGCATGTTGTGAAAGGCGGTGGGTTTAGTGTGTCCTGAGTGACGTTATCCTCAGAGTTGTTCAGTCGGCACGCCGCACAGTGACATCCCAGGACTAGATCAGGTGAGATTCGGGGCTTTAAATGCACTTCTACAATCACAAGAGATCGCACTTGCAGTGAACCCATTAGTTGCAAAAGTCGCATGCCATAAAGTTGCCGTGATACCCCGCTCCCTGCAATATATTCCGTGAACGTCGGCATACGGAGTAATTGTATGTCTCATGCTATCTAACTAATCTGCAAGGCTAACCAGGCCTACAAGAATAACAGAACCAGGAAACTCGCCAAGCGTGCTGTTTGGGGGTTGTCTATGTTGCCGCGAGGGATAGCTGGGTTGTTGTAATGGATGGTATGTTAGTGGCAGCACCGTCATGAGATGAATTTCGTATAGCGTAAATAGCTGAATTTTGTTGAATCAGTCAACAATAATAATAGCATTTCATACGGGCGATTTTGTGATAATTAAATCATTTCTGTCTCCCACTTAGAACAAAAACAACCCGGTTGCATTTACCTCGACCTTGTGTCGTACCGACCTACTAACTGCCAACGAGCAACGGACTAAAGCAGATAATTCCACAGACTGGGCGAGCATTATGCTGCCAAAGTTCTCGGGGGACCTTAATGAGGTAGAATGCAGCATGGAGTTTTCCAAATCGCAGTGGTGCGACGTTAAACTGGTTCGGATCATAGTTCATTCAGCTCACCTTTTCTACTGGTGTCAATTGAGCTTGCTCAACATTATAAATCGCTTCTTTTAGGATGGCATGAGGGTACGCTCTAGAACCGTTGCTGTCCACCCTATGTGTCAACAAATTACCGTCATTTCTGTTTTGAAGCGTTTCGCCGTAAATTGACAACAACCGGCTTCGGAGTGTCATTTGAGACGCTGCCGATGAATCTAGCTCACGACCATACCTCGACAGGCTTTGAAACTGATATCGGTCGAACTATTCACTTCTGGTTTAGGCGAAGAGCAAATTCCTATGATTTCATCACAGAGGTAAGGCGTCCTATCATGTTGTCGATGTTAAGTTCTGTGTATCTGAGCAAGAGAAATATTTGGGATTGATTGTCACCCGGGATGTGAGTCTCGTTATTAACAGCGAACGGATGGCATGTCAAACCACCTGAGTTTCTAAACTTGCCAAACGTAATCTAGGCCGTCGCGAAGCAGATCTGGAGGTCTGAAGTTATTTGATATTCAGTTTTAGCGGTGGAGATGTTGACTGACCACGGCCATTCTCACGTCCCTATCCGATTCACAACTTAACATCTAATCGCAAGAGAGAATAGGTTCTGTCCTCATCAGCGCTGTCTCCACTCCGGCAGATTTATTTGTATGTCGTCATTGCGGTCTTCTACAGGAAAAATCTGCCGGAGGATCTCGTCTCAGCTTTCACCCTCAACGCGTTCAAGTTGATGTTAGGTGCAGATCTCCAGTAAACTTCACATATTTTCAGCTCCCCTACTCTACCAAACCGCTTTCTATAGGAAGGGCAACCAGCATTGAAAGGATTGCCTAAATCGGTCTGATTGAGGTGCTGCGAAGTGTCAGGTTGTATGCTTTGTTTGACGAGTGATCGCCCGTTTTTATGCCCCATTAGGCACGTATTGGCCTTTTTACCGTTTTGCGCATGCTTATGTTTGCTTCACACGAACAACGGGACTCTTGAACCATGCTATTACATCACTGCATCTATTCATTTATTGAATCTGTGACTACATTCGTGTTCGATATCTCCGCACCAGGCTTCTTCAATTCAACACCCTGCCCCTGGTCGAAGTCTTCGTTACGTGTCACCCAAAAATGGGCATCTGCGAGTAACCCGTGGAGCTCAAATTGGCAACCATGACAAACCATGCCGACATTCTCATCAGTTGTGCATGAACTCCCGCTTAAAAACATAATCCCTGAAAGCAACATTTGCAGAGTTGCTACGCCGGAATTCGAGGATACTGAGTTCCAGAAAAGTAGGCAGTAAATCACCTCACACTGTTCGGAACCCGAGCGAATGCATTTTAATTTCACTGGGGCTCTCTTCATGTAACTTAAGTTGCATTCTCAGGGCTGCCTGTGTGATCCTTCGACGGACAAATTCTAGTTAAATCTTGTCCTTCTGGAGATAGGGCACTCAAGTCACAGAACCTTCGACAAAACAAGGTCGAACGAAACCGCTGTAGAGAAGCTTGAGGCGCCTGGAGTGAAACTTGTCGGAAGCGGCTTGAGGATTACCAAGGTCCTTCTGGCTTGCATCACGTCAAATTCCCTGTTCGGTGAGCCAGGGAGGTATACAAAGTTAAGGTTTCTAAGTCTCTCCTAGTAGATATAGACTGAGGGATGGTATCAGTAATAGAATGGTAGGTGCTGGAGGTGTTCCGAGTGTACTGTATCTCACGCGCTCCGACGTTAAAGTAGAGATGATTGTGATGAGAACGCGCGTTTAATTCGCTCCGCAGAAAGGCAGAATCCTTAGGAGCCTTGATTTTACGTCAGAATTTGGCGTTATCCGCGAGCAGAAACGGGGAGTCTGAGAGCGAGGAGGTTATACCATTTATGTGTGCGCAGATATTGTATGCAGACTATCTCTAGACTACACACTCTATAGCAAACTCATAGATCAAGACACGCTATAGAGATATGTGGTGTATAACATCGACATTCCAACAGTGCGTAAAGGTGCTCATTCTCTACCCGCATACGACGCGGACAGGCATAGCTCTACCAGCTCCTGAGGCTATCACACACTCTACCTCCCTAAAACAGATGTAAACCTCGCGTAGTGTACCTTTCTGCGATGTACGGTTGATACAGAATACATACTCTCTCTACAACGAGCAGAGAGGTGACTGCTTTTACTAAATCCACGACTCATACCTAAATCTGTGGACAAGGAACGGCACAGTGGAGTCGGTGGGTCAATTGTATCTCGGAGTCTCACCAGCTGGTAGGAGCAAGGTATTCAGAAGTTGTGCTTTTGATTGTACCACATTTGCCGAGTTGGAAGATATGGAAGATGCTGATTTATCCAACTGTTCCAGAATACCTAGAGTAAATATTAGGTCCGTTTTCATCTAGTAGTGTGTTCTTCGGCTAGGGTTTTCTAAATATCAAGTGAGACATTATCTACAAGGGGTATCGAATCGTTCGGAGACAGAAAAGCAAAATCAGCGGCGTCAGACGTCAGCGACACGGGTGAGCGATGACTAAATATTCGTTCTACCCCAGACAACAATGTTGGCGGAATCTCATCGTCGAACGTCTGCTATACCTAGAGTGCGTTCAGAATGCGTCGAATAGCTTTAACTAGTATCCTCCAGATTCCGCCTCTGTAACTGGCAAATGGTGGATTGAGCTGTTGTAAAATCTTTTGATAGTGGCTTGCTATTCATATTCTTCTTGCTTGGCATCTCAAACCAACGTTGGACCCCTTTTATTGGCGCTCGTAGAAGTTGAGCCGTTGTCTGAATATTTATCGATTGGCGTTTCTATTCTTCCTATAGACCGGTTCAGCGGCTTGAACAGTACTTAACTGCCCACGACCGATGCTACCTTTTGGGCGGGCTGACCTAGGTTTCTGGCATGTTAATAGGCAAACTTTATCACTTCACAGTTCTGCTACCCTCGTCCGCGTCAAATGGACCGCGATAGTTTTAACCGACGTGTGAAAAAGAGTGCCGGCCAAAATGTATTTTCCCACAAAATACGACAGGGCCAGGAGATGGCCATTATCACGATCCGACATTGATCACAACCACACCAACCTGACATTTTCAATCGTCGCGGCACTGTGTGAATTTCGAAACTTTTGACAGGTTGATGCAGGCCCATGAGCCTTCTCATCGCCACTGTTCCTTGATAAAAATGCCGTAGAGCAATGTCTGTCACTTCACACCCTCTGGGATGTGTGACAAGAAATTTTGTCTCAAATTTTAGAATCGAGGCGGAAAATCCTCCGCACATCCGAAGGCCACCAAGTAAAACGGCAGGCAGCTGAAAGAGGCAGCTTTTATTCAATGCTTTCTTTCTTAGGAAACATAGGAGCCAGACAAAACTTGTATTTTAGATGGAAGAGCCTACAGCTGTATAGCCACACATTTACTCCTACTCTCTGTGACCCGGTGGTTGTCAGACGATCTTCCTTCAGAGCGCCCGTTTTGACGATTGCCACCCATGAAAATCTCATGAGACTTCAACCGACTTCGTCAAACGATAGCTCTCGACCATTTGTTGCAATGACGTTACTCGCAGTAAGTCGGCAGCAGTCAACGGGGTATGTCCGAAATATTCTGTTGTATTGAATGCAATTTCAAATCAGCACCACTTGCAAGTCCACGGGAGCTAACTGTGGTGGCCCATGAACTTAACGGTAGCCTGGAAGAATCCGGTCCACGCAGCCACTCTTGTACATACCACACACTCCACTATTCTTAACGCTTTGCCTGCGAGATTACCACCTGATCAGGCACACCTCAACTTTCGTGTCACAGATGTCAGGGATAGACAGCGAGTCATTTACGGCGAATGTTCCTGGACGTTTAGCGAAACCGATGATGTAATGCAACGCGACTATCGGATCTGTCAAATAAATCGCGTCCTTGAAACAGACGT
Source organism: Paragonimus kellicotti (assembly GCA_014220965.1). Classification (NCBI taxonomy): domain Eukaryota; kingdom Metazoa; phylum Platyhelminthes; class Trematoda; order Plagiorchiida; family Troglotrematidae; genus Paragonimus; species Paragonimus kellicotti. The sequence goes on from LOND01001000.1 coordinate 57,396, forward strand.
TCAGACTGCAGCATCTTGTCTGGGACATACGAACTGTTGGTGCAGCTGCTGCCGGCTTGGGTCAAGTGATGGAAGCTGTTTTGAGAAACGTCATCCGATATTTCGAAAACATCGATGCACAAAGGCGACTGCAATGGTCTTCACATTTTGAAAAAAATATCCTACCATAATGCCCACTAAGTCAGAAGATAAAACCTCAACAAGGTGCCGTAGAGGTAACAAAAAAGGGGTGCACGGTTAAAAACGGTTAGGATTGGCCGATCCTGGTTTGTGTCTGAGATAGAATCAGGCCTGTGGAGGTCCGACTATACCATCGTAATTTGCCGGTGCCTGGTTTTTTGCGCTGTTTTGTTATCGGGTAACGGGTTGACAGAGTCACCTGCTGTTCAGGGGAAGTCTCCCTAGTTGATAGAATGCCCTGCACTGTTATGGTAAGATGTGGGCCAAATACGTCTGTGGCAGCATACCTACGGGAATGTGCTATTCTGGTGATCCCATTCTAAGAA